>JAVQIZ010164088.1:0-11153 GCA_036023535.2 Galaxias brevipinnis
GGAATGAGCTTTGGGGGGGGGGGGGGGTTGTGTGAGGTCAGGGGGTAACTAAGAGGAATGCTGTATTGAATATTTCAGTAGCCAGAGTCCATCTCTCTGTCTCCAGGGGGTCAGCATGACTGACAGTGGGCAAGACACATTGAGAACATCAGGAGCGAAACACGGTTCAGAACCTATGCTCACTGAAGAGGAAAGAGCTGCTTAGATCTGGATAAATATTCTGACTATAGTGAGGTGGGTTTCTCTCAGCTCGAGTGATGAAACAAAACATGTCGATTGCTGCAGGCTTATGGAAATGTTGTAGGCAAATCAAATCAATAAGCTCATGTGGTTTGGACATTGTGTCCAGGATTCCCTGGTCCGTTTTCATTTGCCGGTTGTCATTAAGGGGAATAAAACCAATTTTATTTTGTTTTTGTTAATCAATCTCTTCTTCCTCTCCCAGTGTCTGTCCAGGAGAGTCTCGAGAGGAAGTTTGGGAAAAACACCGGGGCCGTTCCTGTGGTGCCCACCTCAGAGTTCCAGGCTAGGATCTCTGTGAGTATACAGCCACTAATCCAACCACACCTCATCCTCAGTTCTTTGTTTTGGCTGTAGCCCTCAGAATGGAATTATAACAATTCTCCTCCACCAAACGTCCCTTTAAAGGGGTAACCCAATGTGTTGATCATCTGACATTGTGCTATTATATCGTTTCATTACTATTGGGTAGCTGTCACATAGGTAAAACATTATTAGGCAAGGAGAAGGCCCTGTTTAGAGAGCTGTATGCTTTTTTATGCATATCTGACCTGGATGTGCTTCTGAAGTTCTGTCCTCTGTTATAATAATAATAATATGATATGTGTGAGACTAGAATTAGTGAAACATGATCCAGATTTGTTTTGGTTGCCTTTCTGTCACTGAAATAGCAACATGTGAGAAAGCTACCGACGAGCCTTAACCATGACAACGTCGGTGGCATAACCCCACCCAGCGGTTTTGTGCATGACACAGTTCCATAACAGGGATAGATAGGGACTCCACAAACCCCTGAAGGAGACAAAGTGTTAGGCCCTGTGCTCTCACTGCAGCCCAGCCCTTCCATTTATCACCCAGGCCCCCCGAGCAGTGCTCTCAGTTGAAATGAGTTTACCGAGGGTTGATTCGCCAGGTACCTACCTTTCATTTCCTTCCTTTTCTGGGTCGCCCGTCCTCAACTGCCAGCCAGGTCGAGGCAGGATTTTCAGACTCGATTTTTTTTTAAATTATTATTATTTCTTGTCCCCGTAAATTTGTCTGAATGTTTTTTTGTTGTTGTTGGTTTCAGGGTGCCTCAGAGAAAGATATAGTTCACTCCGGCCTGGCTTACACGATGGAGCGCTCCGCCAGGGTGAGTTTGGACTAAACAACAACTGTTCCACATTGCTCTCTAGGCCACGTGGTTGGTCAGGAGTTTGAGTTAAGACGGGGTGTGTTTTGGAGTTATTTAACGGACAGGGTCTGCCTGCATTCCCCCAGCCTTGTCAAGGGAAATTAAAGCCTTGAAAGTGCTTGTCTCGTTTCAGTCTCGGCAGCTCGTTAAGCAGCGAATGCGACCTTTATTTTCTACCCCACCATCAGTGTTATATTTCCCCTGTGTTAAGTTAAAGGTGCACCACACACAGCCTATCCTTTTGTTAGCGTAACAGATCTATAGGTGGGTCTCCATGTAACCCGAGCACTAGGAGGCTTTGTTGGGCGTCTGTCATTGTTGTCGGCGGTGCCCAACCCATTACCCTGCAGCCTGAGCTTTGCAGAGAGAAATGGAGATCAAGACCTGGGCCATTATCCAGCCATGATCGTACAAGCCTCCCTCTATTGATACCGTCCATAACCCCGCAGCATAAAGCGGGTGTTTTAATGTCATCACTGGGCGAGTTGGAGTGGAGGATATAGCCTCGCATGGAGTAACAGCCACTGTAGCATCAGGGTTATGGCCCCCCCGAAGCCTCTTTGGAGAGACATAGCAATGTATAAGAAGTCACAGTGGGGAGGTTTATTACTCCTGCCTGTGGGTGGTGGTGGTGGAGGGTTTTCTGGTAGATTTAGCAAACTCATGATATTTTAAAAAGAAATCAAGGTTTTAGGGGAAATGGAGTGCAAGGTAAGAGGTTGATTGAAAGGGTTTTTGAAGGATTTTTAGAAAATGGAATACACGGCAAATATGAATCTTTTGTTGTTCTCCCCCCACCCCACAGCAAATCATGCGCACAGCTAACAAGTACAACCTTGGCCTGGACCTGCGAACAGCCGCGTATGTCAACGCCATCGAGAAAGTCTTCAAGGTGTACAACGAGGCTGGTCTTACTTTCACATAGACCACTCGCCGCAGTCTGTGTGACGCTGGGTCTGTCCATGCTTCAGGACCACCTTGACCCTGCCCCCAGGCTTCTCGGCCTTGTTAAACCCATACTATTGGCCATCTATGCAAGAACCAGTTTGCTACATATCGCATTCAGTATACACATAACCATATATAACTCTGTCTGACTAAGATTCTTAAAATTCTTTAAAAGGTTCTTCCATCGTAAAGCTTGCCTTGATTTCTCAAATGTTCAATGATCCCATCCCTAGTGTAAAGTAATACGCACATGAAAAACCCCCGAAACATTTTCATTCATTCCATCTTTTCCAAACATTTGTTCAGGTTCTTGTATCGTTGTCCTATGCAAATGAACACCAACAACTGGTTGACTGCTTCACAGGCCAGTGCTCACATACAATTTAGTGCTGTGCTTTTTGCCTATTGGTCAACCTTATTTCACAGGCTGAGTAGATATTTAAAATATGAACTGTAGAGCAGAACCGATCTTGATATGTATCTATATATGCAGACACTTTAAGCCTGAAAGTTACCTGGACTTTGTCCAGTTGTTCAATGGAGCAAGTTAAAGTTTGCCTCGAGTCACAATATTATATATATATATATATATATATATATATATATATTTGTGTTTAGGTCACCCAAAAAGAAGTACACTTTTATAAAGGAGCACCAACTGTGCCTCAGTTATTCAGAATGATATTTTTTACATTTACTGTATCTTACTATTTTGGTTGTCACAAATCAGGGGTAGTAAATGTGTTTTTTTTTTGTTACAATATTCAAGTGTTTAAGGACCTGGTTCTTTTCTTGTTGGATGTTCTCCTTTGGTGCTTTAGGCCAGAGTTTAGCTGTGTTCAAACGCTGTAGCTTTACTGGTTTGAAACGGCAGTACACAGATTTGCATTGGGGTTAAGATTTGAACTGGTTTGTAAGCTGCTACCATTATGGCTGCTGAACGGGGCGATGACGAGGGAATATTTAGTATGTTTAACTGCCTTGATATAAACTGCTTTTGGGATTCTGTGTAAGAGAATTTGTATTAAGTTTTTTTGTTGAACAATCATTACACAAATTAAATGACCCCCCACCCCCCCAAAAAAATAAGTTGTTTGTTGCTTCTTTGTTCAAAGGAATTTGTAACACAAACAAATTAGCAATAGCTCATTTACTACTTGGATTGCAGCATCAAAGTTTTGATTAGGTGCGTTCAACTTTAATACAGACAACCTCATTTAGACTTTCTTATCGACTGTCTTTCTTTATTAACAAACATGTTCAACAGACATTTACAGTACAATTTAATGTTGTCAAGTATAGGTATAAACGTATTATTGCTCAAACATGTAATGTGCACAAAGTTTTAAAGTTAACTCTAGAAAAAAGTTGGCAGTTTCTCCTGGTACTATTCATTCTCCCACTGCGTCAAACAAGCTCAGATCTAAATGGGACAAAGAATGAATTCAAGAGTCGTTAATGCTTAAAGAAAAGGAGTTGTTCCATAACCACATAACCAGTAAATGTGCTTTTGGGCCTCAAACTGTTAATATAAATGATTAGGCTTAAGCCATGCCCATGATGCAACTCCTATCGAGTCTACTCTTTATGTAAATATTCCAAAAGTTTAGGAAGCGTATTTACCTGCGTCTTCAATGGCACTACTGAACTCCTTGCTTGGTGCGGCAGGACCGCTGGAGCCTCCGCTGCTTTGCTTTTTCCCAGCATCTCCTATGGAAAAGGATGCTGCCGCTCCTCCTCCTCCTCCCACTGCCTCTTTCTTTTTCTTGTCGTCTTCTCCAAAGGAGAGAAGCCCCCCTATTCCTTCCCCTCCTCCTTCCTTTTTGCTGTTGTCTCCTAAGGAGAGGAGCCCCCCAAGGCCTCCAAGACCTCCAATGCCTCCTCCTCCTCCTGCCCCTGCTCCTCCTGCCCCTGCTCCTCCTGCCTGAGCGCTACCTCCCGCGTCCTTTTTCTTTGAGTCGCCTCCCAGCATCCCCTTCACCTTCACCTTGGCTACATCAGCTGCAAGAAAACATACAAACAAGAATTGGCTGCCAACTTTGTTTCTGGCCTTCTATGGGTGCAGCCCCATGGAGTCACGATGCAACATTCCAAAACCACATTCTTGTAATTTTTTTATTTACCAGTGTAATTGAATTGCCTTGCCAAACAGCATACTACCAATGAACAGGATAAGGCTCGAGGTGTGAGGTATTTTGGCTATAGCGCACTTTTAATGTAGCCTAATATCAATATATAGTTCAGCCGACTAGTCCATAGTACCCCATGATGGCTTCATCAAGGGGATTTTAATGCCATGTATTAAAAAGTGCCAGCACAAATCTTTTTTTTTTCAGTGAGCCAAAAGATAATTCACCATACTAAGGAACCCAAAACAAAATTAGAAGGCTGTCAAGGAAAATACATTTTGTGGTCATGAAGTAAATTTGCCCGTTACATTTGTTCAATCTTTTGTTTGTCTTTTGTAGATAGTTGAGAAACCTTTCTAAATCCTTGTCAATGATCCCTTCTAATTCTTCTTCTTGGACACTTCACTTTAGTGTCTAAAAGCTGCCACCATTTTTTGTTCTTGGTAACTTCAACAAGCAGGAACAAAGCAAACATATTCCAGGTGTTCGTTCACCTTGCTACAGAACACATCTGACGAGAAAAACAGCACCACACCTCAGAACTTGATTCTCAGTACTCACCTACTTTGTCCACAGCCTGATCCACAAATTTGTTGCCCTTACCACCACCACCACCTAAAACTCCCGAAAGGAAAGACATGTTTGAATATTATGTCCCTGAGTTGTTGTGCTGTGTGTATTTTATTTCCTGGTTTTCTACGTGGTGTACACACTTTTATAATGGTTGGCATCCTTATTTTCAGAGGCCCTACCTCTAAAAACTCTTCCAATTGGCTAAAAGGGCCCGGTGTTCTTAGAAAGCAGGCGGGGTGCAGGTGAACATGACTCTGGCCAGACTGGTTACCCTGGTTGGAAACACAGATTATCAGCTGGCCAATGCTACATTGATAAATTCAGCAGCTGTCTTTTGAGTGATTCAGGCTCACCTGAAAAGCACATGATATACTCCATAGTGACCTTAACAAAGATTACTTCTTTATTGTTAGTATTCTCTAACTACATCATCACATCACCAGTAACATTGGTTTTATCTCACTTGCAAAGTGAAAGTAAGGAGACTGATTGATATGTGGTTGGTTTTGATTTGAATTTGTCTGCCATCCAAGTCTTATCATTATCTATTGACATCAGGTTGCTGCTTCCCTCCTATTAGCAGAACTGCCACTTGGATCATGTTAATTGTTTCTTAGAATATGTATTACATGGTTAAAAGCGCTATTATCGGGTAACATCTGCCCTTCCATCCCCAAAAATCCAGAATGTATTATGGCGTTTTGAAACTATTGACATGCTGTAACTAAACAGAATATTTATTTTACCGACGGCATACAAAATTCTTGAAGCAAGATGAAGCGTGTTAATGTTTGTCTGCGTTTATTTCCAGGTCACCAAGTTTTAAAGTTATGAATCAAAGGAAAACTTTGTATTTGAATAAGACTAAGCTTGTGGTCTAGTGAAGTAGACAAGGCAATGTGTCTCTGCACGTCTGTCCTGTTTGAAATATAGATTAGATATAGCAATAATAATAATTTGTATACTCCATTGGGGGAATACATTACTTTTGGGAAAATGTGGTTGCCTAGACAGAAAATAAATAATTTTTAATTACTGTGCTTCCAGTACAGGTAGAGCCTAACGCAGGGGAAAAAATAATTGTTTTTATGAATGCAGTAAACAACTATTCCTAATTAATATCTGCTAATAGCAACTGTTCTTAATGCATATGTCCTTGTAAGTGCCTGTTGTTGATTGCTCCCTGAATCATTAGCCAGAAGGCTAGGGCATATGCAGTGGGCAGCCATTGATCTGAGAGCTGCTATAAGCATCTGATTAAAGCGATAACAAATTCAACATACTTAATGTTTGGAATTCACACATTATTTTCCATCGAAACATGTCAATGGCCAGAAATGTGTAAATTTTTTTGTTATTAAGACCTTTGGTTTGGGTGGTATCTTTGCACTGAATGGACTACAGTCTAGACCTTCAATGGCTCACATACAACAAATGTATATCTAGATTACCGGGCCTACAGGTTTTCTGAGTCCACCTAGTACACATGACAAAGATTGTGAAAAAACACCTTTTTATTGATTTGAAGTAAGCTTTACATACAAATATTTATACCCAACGGCATATTATACAGGTATACTTATTATACTATGTGTAATTTTCCTGTGTCGCATACATACGTATATGACGTGTTACAGTATGGCGCCTGAAAGAGGTGTTGTAAAAGGGCTGGTCCGTGTGAAGGCAATAAAAGTATGTGTGTGTTGAACAGTACACTATGTACATTAGTAAATACACCACTGCCCTCTCAGCCTAGCAACTAAACTAACCACCAAAACCTCAGTTTTCCATGAAGAGTTACAAATTAAAGTGATAAAACTAGCTTTGTTTACTACTGCATTGAAATGTGCACTTAGTTTTGAAATTTAAAAAGTAGGCCTTTGCCTACTGCTGGCCATTGCACTGGTACAAAAGAAAACCCCAACAATTTACAAATCCAATACTTAAAGTGCTTCCTTCCTCCTTTGTCCCCCGTGAGTGTACTACATCTGGTCACCCCAACCCCAAATTAAAATATATATGAAAATAAAATCAGATACCGGAATCTTCCACATCAACTGCTTGGTCCACAGCCTGGACACTTTCTATGATCGTATAAGACATATTTCTTGGCTATTTCCTGTTTTTTTTGTTGCGATGCATGTACCTGAAATGTAGATTTAAAGAAGTCAGCTCATTGGTCTGAGGGCTTAGTGTCATTTAGAGAGTTGCCTAAGTCAATACAGGAGCCTGGGTTTAGGGAAGGGGGTGTGAAATATTTTTAACAAGTGTGTGTAGGGTCGAGATATACTAAATGTACAAACAGGTTGGCATTAGAAAGTCAAACAAACGCCCTAGTTTTTCTTTTGTCAACCATGAACTTCTCTCCCTGGAATAAAAGTTGTATTGTTTTGTCACATGTCTAAATCACAGCTGTGTGTGTGGGTGTGGCAGCTGTTGATGAGCTTACTTGGAAAGTTCAAGTGAAACTATTGACACGCCACTCTCTCCTCCCCATGTAGGAATTTTAAGAACTTGGATGAATCATTATAATGATTTGGTTGCTGTCACTCACATGAAGTGAAAAGTCAAAAGGGGTCTTGGAAGGAAAGGACGTTAGCGTGACTTTATGATCCACGGATCAAATTAAACAGCTAAAGAAAATAGTGCCAGAAAAGCATCATTAAATGTGTATAATTAACCGTAATATGAAATAACGAGATACAAGTTGTCTATCAGTTTTCTATATGTTTGTTAGAAGCAAACCTACGGCCCAGCCGACTGGTTGTCTTTTACAAGTGGGTAGCCCAGCATTGTTTCTAAATAGACTATTCCATCAATAGCAAAACATTATGTCTTCCCATTTGTTTTTAAATAATCCCAGAATTACACATTTAGTTTCTATAATTATTTTTGTCCTTATTTCTAAAAGAATCTTCAATGTGCTGTGGAAGGCCTCTTCCCCCTTGGTACCCAGCGATGATAGACACACTAAGGTGCCTCTTTCACGGCCATCTCTGTAGCCATGTTTCCCAAGGCATCATCCAGATCCAGACCTGAGTGGAGATATGGAGTCGATGTTAAACCATAGCCATATAATACATGTGCTTTACATGTGCTTTCCATCCTCTGAAACATTACAGAGACATTCTTTTGTTATGTCCACTATTCAGCATTAGTTTACCGTCACTTCCTTCTCCTCTGCTTGGTGGCGGAGCTGAAAAGAGACCATTGAAGCCTCCACGCTTCTCCTCCTTCTTGTCACCGTCCAGAAAGGAGAGGAACCCTCCAATTGCTCCTCCTCCACTTCCCTTCTTCTCCTCCTCCTTCTTCTTCTTGTCTTTATCTCCAAAGTGTAATAGACCTCCGAGTCCCCCGGACTCCTTCTCTTTTTTCTTCTTCTCTACTCCGAAAATCCCCAATACCTTGTCCTTTGCTGCATCAGCTTCATTAACAAATTGCAAATAAATTGAATGTTATACTTATAAAAAACATAAACATTTCCCAATAGCTACATTGAAATGACATGTCATTCAATTTGTTTAATGATATATATATATATACATATATATATAATTTAAAGGCTGTAAAGGTTACAGTATTGAATAATTGCTTTAAGTTTAAAAAATGATATAAAAAAATACATGTTTTTAGAATGTTTTTTAAGTAGTGCCTCAGAACAGCATGCTAACATCAATCATGATTACATTTCAGAAAAGTGTGAGCGTGCAAAACAATAATATCCCAATACAAAATATTTTATACAGAGGTAACACCTAAATGCAATCTTTTTCACTATGAAGTTGTTTAATACAGCGGCACTCTTCGATATTAGATCAAATTAACAGATTACCATATCGTTCCTATTAGTATACAGTATTGATTAGATCAGAAAAAACAACAACAAACATTCATTTTACTCTCCATCCTCTATAGTATTAGACCATTAGGTGGCAATTGAATATTGGGCACACCCACAATTGGTTTGCTTGGGCAGCATGGTAAACTAGTACATATAAACAAAATAGGTGTGCTCTGGTGTTGTTATGTAATAGCCTGCACAATGCAATATGAAGTCGTCTTTCACTCAACTTTTGAAGCAATGGTGGTCAATTAATTTAAACTGTTTTCCATAAAAACTGTAAATATCAATCTCAACTCAACACATACACAAGCATATACCATAATCTCCTCCCCTCTCTCCTTCCCTTCCTCCCTCTCTCCTTTCCTTTACTCAACTCCTTGTACTCACCCACTTGGTCCACAGCATGCTCCATCATTTTGTCCTTACCAGCATCCACAAGTCCAGAAAGGAAAGACATGTTTTTGGATGGTGTCCTTCGAGCTGTTGTGCTCTGTCTCTATGTCTATGCATGAGTTTTAAGACTGCGTATTATTCAGTTTGGCATCCTCATTCTCAACAGGTAACACCTTTTTAAGAGGATGGGTTTGGCTAGTGGAGATTATGGGAGGTACACAAGGGTGGCTGATTGAAAAGGCCACGCCTCTTAAGAGGCTGGGTGGGGCTTCTGAAGATTATGGGAGGAGCTTGAGGGTACTGGCTGAGTGACTGGTTGCACTGGTTTCAAAACCCAGATTATCTACATGGTTTTGTTATGCACTTGTTTTTTTAAAGACACATTTTGTTTGACGTCTCTTTGCCAAGGTATACCCCCCCTCCCAAGCACTTGTGTAGTGGTACATCTAGAAACCTTTGAAAGGCACGAGTTGACTCAATTGATACTGAAGTAAAAGGAAAGACATTCATTCAAAAACATTATAAACATACTTGCTGGTCAATCACCTCGCATGCACACTCCTGGTTAAAAGCACGGCTGTATTTGAGCATTTGGGACATTAGATATGTTTGTACTCGGTCCTAGTAAGACAAGATGATCGATTGTCAGACTTGTGTATATTTTTTTACTTTGAGATTTTACATTTTTATTTGTATCTGTACTACCAGTTGGTGGGTGCCTTGTCATGAGAGTTTCACTGTTCTGAATGACCTTGTGTTAGTCTGTGCATTTGATGAATAAAACACTTTGACTTTAATATTAATGCTATGTTTGTACGTCCCATAATGTTATAAACAAATTGTTGTTTTGGTAAGTAGATCGGTAAATGTAGTCTAGCTTAGCATCAATGGCTGTAAGCTAGAAGCACACACTAGCATGGCTCCAAAGTGACTAGGAGTAAGTAGGAACATATCTTATTTCCAAAAAAGTTGACCCATCCCTATAAGTAAGACAGGTGGGATGCTAGGTCAAAATGCACTGATACATGCTTTTACCTTTTTAAAGTTTGCGAGAGGGGTTTGAAGGGCAGGTAGCCACGCCTCCTTGCAACAACTGCCCTGATTCATTAGGTATAGGCTTCCAAAGATGTTTGAGAGGCTGAATGGGGCGTTCATAGAGAGAGCATCTTCTCTCATAGCATTTTATTTATTGATATCTGCTAGGTAGATAATAAAGAATCCAATCAAACATGTAATTTTTTGTAAGAAAAATAAACGTGCAGACTGCACCTTTGAACACATGCACTGCTTTACTAGGTCTACTTCATCATTTGCTCAGAAGTGCTAATAGACAGATCATAAAGGTGAGACAGGTTTTTGAAACGGAAACGTTTTTATTTATTTATCACACTAGTTGGACATTAAACACATTTCTCATAATGACAAAATATACACATTAGAGGCAGACAGATTGTGCGTATTATGTATGTTTTCATCTCAAACTATACTGCTACCCCACCTGGAAAATAGTCAATGCCATAGACATCACAGCTGCCGGGTAGGAAACCATAAGGGGGAAACACCCCCTTTAGTTATTCAGTAATACTTCAACCAAACAGGCTTTTGCCAAACGACAGAAGTTGGTCCGCAGGTTTGTTGTCATCTTTCTTGTCTGCCGCAATCTCTCCAGCGATGTCTCCTAGTGTGTCAGTCAGATCGAATCCTAAAGGGAGGAGGTGGAGGAGGAGAGAGGCGGAGGAGGAGGACGGGGGGGGGGGGGGGGGGGGGGGTCGGCTAATTGTTTCCACAGGGTGGGGCGTTGCTCCCGGCCCGAGCGGGGTCGGGGGAGTTGGGGCGCGGGTAACTAACGGCC
>JAVQIZ010164096.1:0-55864 GCA_036023535.2 Galaxias brevipinnis
TATTTGTGAATCCTTATACATTTATTTGTGAACCACATAATTTATATATAAATCAGGAAATATATTTGTGAATTGTTCTGCATTTATTTGTGATTATTGATAGCGATCTAATTCCATAGGATTGAGATACAGAGACACAACTCTCCACACGCATTAGCAAATAGTTTTGCTACAATAATGACCCCATAACCGACACCCATAGCAAAACTACCAGAACAAGACTCTTTCAACTCAAACTGTTCCCATAGTTACCTGGACTAACAAAAACAATAGGCTTAGAATGTTAACTAGCTAGCAAAGAATGCAACAATTGCTTTGAAGTCAACATTAAATGATTAAGATTTTGAGGAGATTTGACAGTTTGATGACAACTAGGACAGCTAATGGCTAGTGAGAACTCCCACATTGGAACCCCGGAGACGACGACAACGCAGCCTATCTTTCCGTGGTGAGCTAAACGGATCGGCTCCCTTCTTAAGTTTCGTCCCCACAAGAGCTCGCTCGCAAGAATAGGCAAACCTGAACCCCTTTTCTCCTCAGTCCTGCCCCCTTAGTAATTTGCTGACGTTCTAGACTAAATGCTCGTTTGTTAAAAAAAAGCAAAAGAAATAGAGGCAGGCAGGCATTAAACAACTATTGGGTGGGTCGACCAAACGAATGTAACGACTGCAGTTCAGTAAACAGGTAGAACTGCTGTTATACTATAATCAACTAACTGAAACGTGCTGGTTTATCATCTCGTTGTTAACTTGAATGTTGGCATTGTCAAGTACAGAATGATTAAGCGCTACTCCAATTCAGGGAGGATATAGCAATATACCATGCTGCATGTAGTCAGAGGGAGAGTGAATCATTGTCACATTCCTGGCAGGGCCCACCTCATGAGCCCCCAGTGCTCAAGAAAAAACACTGGCTCCTACAACAAGGGCCCTACACCACTAAACAAACTGTTATTTAAACATTTGGACAATGTTACCTGTTTTCCCCACAATTGTCAGTTAGATTAAAACTATTAAAATGTCTGACGATACCCTTTAACTTTTTGCTTGTTTTTAGTCTTTGGCCCTTTCTTGGTTGACATTCTAAGCAATAGTCTGCCCAGCCTACGCATACATCCTATCCTGTCCTGCTAACAGCACTAACGGAAATCGCATGCAAAATAAATCACATGCACACACAAACCCAAGCATACACTGTGACACATATACACACAGCGACTGGCTATGAAGAGCGCTACTACCCTCTAAGACTAGCCAAATAATTCCTCCACAGGTAAAGGTACATGCTTTCTCCACAGGTATAAAGAGAAGTTGCAGACAAAATGTTTGAGAGGCAGAAAGAACAAACACCATCTTGCTGGTGCTTTGGATAGTCGTCGATGGCGTTTTTTTAACACAGGACTTGATGACTTCAGAGATGGCTATCCACCCTCTGATAGGGAAGAGCCCCATTCTGTTGCTCAGAATGATACTTCTCCTGCCATCTTTGGCATGAAAAATGCTGCATCGGATAGAGGACCCAAAAAACGTTTTTCCAAGGAGCAAGCTTGCTACTCAAAGCCAATAATTTTGCAGCAAGTACACAGGGAGCATGTCGTTGCCGTGGAGCAGAAGTTAAAGCAGCACCCCCTGGCTCTGTTCCCACATCTAGAGCAAGGCATGCCACCTGAGGTGAGTGATTGGTAGCTGACACAACTTCAGTCGACCTGACGATAACAATAATGCATCATAGGTGGATGTCCTTAGTGAGCAGGCTATTCTTCTGATATGACAAAAATGTTTAAACTTCATCTTGTCTTTTGTCCCACAGTTGTTTGATGAGGTGATATCTGTCCTGGACCCGGACATGTGTGTCAGCAGACCCTCCACAGTGTCTTCCCCTGAAAGACAGCAGTGTATGGAAGAGGCAAACGCAGAAGATGTATCAGAGTTGTGTGAAACTAACGAGGAGGAAGTAATTGACTCTGAACAAATGTAAGTAAACTTAGTTTTGGGAAACAATAAGGTGCTTCTGTCTTGATGTGCATATATTAGGCCCTACTCTAAATAAGCTTGTTTTCTGACAGTAAGCCTATGTCCAAGAACCCTTATAAAGGACTACAAGTAAGGGACAGCAGTGCCGAGGAGCAGGATCAAACAGTCAGTGTAAAACGACTGCGTTCTCCGTCTCAAGATGAGGATATAAAGAAAGTCACTAAGCTTTTCTGTGACTGGGTTACATCACTGGTGAGCTAGGCTTATAGTATCTTTACTTTGCTTGAGAGATGTTGCTTTTTAACTTAATTTTGATCCAGGCGACCAAAGAACTTTTAGTCGACAGGGAAATTGATGTTCTTTTCTTTTAGTAGAGTGGGAAATTGATGTTTTTATCAGTGGCTGATCCTTTGCAACCAATCCCAACAGGGTGGCGAGACCAACAACTTATCAGAGTCTACCATTCTGGGCCTGTTTGTTAGTGGTTTTGAGAAGAAGCCATCACTGACTTTCCCTATTCAAGTGGTAGAGCCAAGCCTTGTGCCAGAGGAGCTACGCAACTCTGTGGAGGATTTGCGCAAAGACTACACACAGCACGCCCTCTTAAAGGACTCAGAGCCGTATAAGGTAAGGTCATGTATGCTCAGTTTACACCTAACAAAAGTAAAAGAATACTACAGATTAAATCATTAAGAACACAATAAGCACAAGTTTCCCACATTAAATTCCATTTAAAAGGTATGTGGTTTGCAGTTTATATTGTCAGTGATTTATCTAATTTTATGCTAGAGCAAACGAGGAACTAAAAAGCCCTGTTATGGAGTATGGTACCTGGATCCCAAAGGCTGGAAGAAAAGAGATCCTGATGAACCACTTCGGGATCCCAAGACTATCCCTGAGGACCTCGAGTTTCTCAAGGAAATCGGTGAAAAGGTGAAAATTAATGTCTGGAATTACCTATATTCAATATACTGTAATTCTGTCTGAAAATCTGACTCTTATATTTGCTCTGCAGGACGAGGAGCTGCGGCAAATACATGCAACACAAGCATTCAAACAATTTATCATTAGCAAAGGGCTAAGGGTGCCAAGGGTAAGATAAAAAAAAAAGAGACAGCTGGCAAAACGTAATGTGTGCCTTTATAGTTATACTTTGTGTGTGTAAACATAGTTTGGTGTCACATTTGTTTGTTTGTTTCCCCTTATAATAGATTATTTTTTGTTTTTTGTTCACGTTATAGTTTCTGAGTTCTCTCTTTGATGACGAGGAACAAGAACACCGGACAAGAGGTGGTTCAGACGGAATTGGCTCTGGATCAACAAGGAAGGGAACTGTGGTCCTGTAGTTAGGTTAGAATGCAAGCCATGACTGGATGGCTTTACTACCACATACAATTTCACTGACAGTTTCTTAAATAAAAAAATTGAGACTAAAAAGGTGAATTTGTTTACATGTTTTTCTTTATTTAGTGTTTTCACCTTTGGGCACAATACAGCAATATGAATATATTTTCAATTAGCAAAACATATTTGCCTGCACTTTTGATTTCTGCAGTGACAGTTCTTCAGATGAGCACAATGCACTATACATATTTATATAATTCATTGTATTTAAAGAGTTAGCTTATTACATTCAGTTAGTTTATTATTCTGTGGCATGCTTGTTAGAAAGCCTCCCTTTTTCTTTGACACGTCTCATCTTCCTCTCCTGACCTTTGATAAAGGATGACATTTCTGAAAGAAAAAAAAAAAGGTACATAGTATGCGGGATAAGTTATTGTTTCTGGGGAGTTGTGTATACAGTGAAGGATGCATTATGTGAGAAACAATTTGGCCTGACTAACACATGGGAAGTGGGACAAGCAAAAGGATGTGCTGCTATTCAGGTATATCCCACCCTGAATTGGGTCACATTATTCTGTAAACAAAGGAAGGAGGGCAAATTCCACTTAAAATGTAACTATTTGTGGACTTGACATTACATAACGCGAGCCATGTTGCGAAACATTGCAGTTACACTATACACAATACAGTCTTGCGTACAAACCAAAATTTTTAAACTGCAAGTCTTCTACTATTGTTTGAAGGCCATCTAGCTTTCCTTGCAAGTCCTTATATGTAGGTCCTTTCACCTCAAGCTGCGGCCTGGCTACTAAACAAACATTAAAGAACATTACAAATATCAACATCTTCGACAGTCATTTAGTATGGAGGACCAAAGCTGCCAAAATTAAAAATAAATATGTAAATAAATAAATGACTCAATAATAAATAAAATGCATTATTTACTTTCCTATTTACATTTGTTAAATTGCTTTTTACATTTCCTTTTACATTTGCTTTGCATTTCCCCTCCTATGTACTTCCAATTTACTTTTTTACTCTGGTATTACTTTCTTTAAACATTTCTTCAGAAATTGGTTTTTACATTTTCTTTTGGCATTTACTTTTATAATTCTGTATGCATTTCTTCTTCATTATGCAAATTAGTAGGCGGTGCTTTAATTTTCAGTCTTTGCAATCAAACTAGGAAAAGGCACTGGGTACTGGCTAGACAGGTTAAACAACGAGTGCACCCTTTTATTTTATATTTATTAATTTGTCTTTATTCATAAACGTTTACTAAACCTAATAAAAATTCGGAAGATAAGACTGTTTCAGTACTTGGTTTAAAAAAAGTACTGATGTCGATCAACCAATAGGCGAAAAGTTGACCCTGTGACACATTTTGTGACAGCCCCATCATTTGCATAATGAAGGAGAAATGCATACGGAAATGTAAAAGGAAATGCCAAAAGGAAATGTAAAAACTAACTTCTGAAGAGATGTTTAAAGAAAGTAATACCAAAGTAAATTTATTTATATATCCATCCATCCATTAGCTATACCGCTTATCCTATGCAGGGTCGCTATTATATATGTATTTATTTTTAATTTTGGCAGCTTTGGTCCTCCATAATTCAGTACTTACAAACCAAGCTTAGTAGCATGACTAGGTAGTATGTACCAATTACATTTTCAGACCTCAATTCTCAATCTAAAGTTAAAGTGTAAAACCGCATGTCTACCAACAATAGGAAAGTTTCTCTCAACATGAAAAGAAATTGAAGCCATCTTGAAAAACGGTTGTAGTCAAATTAGCGAGTGTCTACCTGTGCAAGCGCTGGCAGCTTCCATCCTGTGGGGGGATAGATGAGTGGGATGGGTCTCAGAGGTCAGTAGTGAGTGCACGGGGGACCTGTGGCCATGTGCCAGGGGATTAGGTGAGGAAGTGTAGAACGGCATGCACGGCCCTGTGGACGAATTACGACCTAGAGTGTCCCAATTGGAGAAATACATTTTACAAAGACTATAAATGTGAGGGCTAAACAAATGGGGTACAACTGAGAAAAACCTTTTTAAGGGCCACGCTACTGTTTAACAACGGAATAAAAGCTTACTCTCGCTCAAGACAGGGCTGTTTAAATCCAGATCAGAGTGCACCGATGGCAGTGAAGACTCACTACAGAGTGTATACAGACACATGCATTATTAGAGCACATAAATGCATGGTGGCCTTTACTCCAAAGGGACTACCTTGATAATGTGGTGTGCAATGGATTAAAGTATTGGTTCATGATGAGTGAATGTAAATCAAGCTTATGGCCATGCTCAAACAGGACAACCAAGCTGGGAATAACAGGTCAGTACTCTCCCTACCTGCTGCTGAGTACATCTTTGGTCCCTTTGGCATTGCTGCCCAGCCACTTGGTCTCCTCTTTGCTGCAGGGGAGCAGTTGGAATGTACAACACAGGATGTCACACAAGAAGACACCACATTCCAAGCACATCAAATTCAGAGACGCGGCATGCCATAGGAGCCTACGTGACTGGTGTGATTCGACTCCCCAAAGGACATGCATAATCGACATGGTTACTTTGACTTTGTTTCCAAAATCGCAAAGAGGGAAAACTACTGGTTTCAAAGAGTGGATTTCCTAACAACCTACTGCACAGTGCAAACCTCAGCATCACATGCTGTTCCACTAGTCTGAAGATAATCCGACAGAGGGTGTGGGTGGGTGGAGGGCTGTTTCTCTGCTCAGACTTACAACTTGTAGGTGGTCCCATACACTTTCTCTGGAGCGGATCTCCGCCGGTAGGCGGTCACACCACTGCTGCAGATGGTATGAGGTGCGGGGTTCTCAGAAATCACGCCCTGCAGCTCCTTGACCAGGGACCTCAGCTCCCGGGCGGGGCTTTCCTGGAGCTGCTGGGCCTTCAACCACAGGAAAGCACATCGAAAAAGATTGTACCTTAGTATAAGCATAAGGGAAACTAGTTCAATGAACAACTCAGTTATTTGGATAGCGTCTCGGAAAGCCCGTTGTGTTCTAGGAAGTGCAGTGTTTGTTTTGTGCAGGTGCGCGCTCCGCATTTTCTGCAGTTGGACGAAATCCTTTCCCCCCTACCTCTTGAGATAAGCCAAAATGTCATCAGGTTTATCTACAGATTCCCACCTTGCCACAGGAATGCAATACAGGGCGTATTTTGAAGTTAGAGAAAGTTCAAATGTGCTGTACTGCTGTCTTTGGAACCGCTAAATAAGCAGAGGCTGGGCATTGCAGTGGAGGGGATCTGGACTGAGAGGATCAGACCAGTGGATTTACCTCGATCAGGCACTTGGACGCCTGCAGAGTGTGGCCCAGGGCAGTCTTGGTTGCGGGGCTGCTCGGCGTCAGAGAGCGCTCAAGAGTGCTCCCTGTGCTGCGCAGGCAGTGGCCTTGTACCTCCTGCACAATAGATACAGAATGTTAATGGGGTTCTACAGGGCAAGATCTGTGCCCCATAATTAAGTATAAAATGGGCTTCCTTTTTTAGCATCTTTCCCTTGTCTCATATCGGAGATTAGGGGTAAAAACAGAAAGGTCGCTTCAAGGGATAGGAAAACCAAGGAACAAATTAAGTAAGATAAGGCTATAAGAATGGAATACAATGGTTGTCAGAAGGATTCCAATGAAGTCCAGGAAATAACCAGGGGAGTTCCTCTATAAGAGGCAGCACATGCTGTGCGGACCAGTCACTCAACCTTCAGGTCCAGAGCATACTCTAGCTTGAGGCGGGCTGTCTCCTGCTCCTGAAGCTGAATGAAGTCCTGGCAGTCTGCGAAGCTTTCAGACATCTAAGGAACACAAAGGAACACTGTGAGTGTCTATAACGCTGTAGAGAAAAACACAATCATTATATTCATTAGGAAAACGATTCACACTGTGTCACATGCACTCCCTCTAAAATATTGCCTGTAAATACACCCATTGTACTCAATATCTAGCGCTTCTAGCATTGAAACACCTTTCCCAAGGACACAAATATTGAGCAAAATGGAGTGTATGGCGCCACCTTGTGCAGGGATGTCTCCAGGACAGCAACATGGTCCCTGAGCTGTCTCTCCATGGAGCTTCGGGCCTGTAACTCAACAGCCAGCTGCTTCTTCTCCTCCCTGATGGAGGTTAACTCCCAGTCTTGTCGCTTACTCTCAAGACTCTGGTAGTGCTTCTCCTGGGGATGGAGGGGGAGGGGGAGAGAGAGATGGAGAGAGAGAGAGAGAGAGAGAGAGACAGAGAGGGAAGGAGCGAGAGAGAGAGAGAGAGAGAGAAAATTGTAGGATCATCAAATACTCAATCTGGATTTACAATAATACATTTAAATTAAAATTCATTCCAAGCTAGAAAGCGTTTGTTTGGTCTCACCTGAGAGAGTTTCTCCATAGTTTCTTCCAGGGTCTGGATCCTTCCTTGGAGAGAGTCAATCTGCTCCCGCTTGGCAGTGATTGTCTTCTGCATGCCCATGGCTACCTGTATGCCTGAAACACAGAGAAAGACATTGCAGACAGAAACAAATTAAAAATAGAGAAAGGAGATGGTTAGCAATTTTGGTGTCCTTAATGGATTTTCTTTGACATAGTAGAAGTATGTTAACCAAACAGCTTCTTCTTAATTAGCAAATAGTCAGTCACCATGTTTAAATGCCATTCATTTCAAACGTTCTTAACTTGGTATGAGTCTAATTAATCTGTCCAGCATCTCAAAATTAATATGTATTATAAGTTTGGGGTTTGTGTGAATGTGTGTGCGTGTGCGTATGCGTGTGTGCTGCTGACCGTGTCCGTCAGCCCCTTCCAGGGTCCTGAGGGTGCTCCTGGTCTGCTCCAGCTCGCTGCGTGTGGTCTGCAGCAGGGTCCTTAGCTTGGACACCTTTCCCTCTTGCTCCTCATTTCTATGGTTGTGGACCTTCTTCAGCTCTTCCTGCTCCTCTGGTTGACACAAACATAGACAAACAGACACACAATGGACGGCACACAATCACACATTCACGTAAACACAGGGCTTGAAAAATAAAAATAAATAAACATACATAGACTGTGTGATTGTTTTTCACTTCAGCTTAGCCATTCCTAATAAATTGGCGTAAACCTTTCCATAAGGAGAGGACTTGTTAATATATGTAACCTTTGATGTCTAAGCATTCAGTATTGGTAAAGAACATCAATGGAAGCCATGATCACTCACATGTTAACCCAATAGCTAGCCTAATAATCATTTAACATGTAGAATCAATCACATTGGTAAAGCGATGGAGTGGGGTTGATAAAAAGTGCACCCAGCCAAACTGAATGTATATGGTATAATTTTGCCCTGGCCAGTTATTAGTGATGTGTTTCTCAGTTGCTGGTTCAAAAGCTAGGTGGTTTAGAAGAAGAAATGCCATTGGAAATGTACGGGGTCAACACTAGGGGGAAACCAACAGAGCAGCCGTTGTGGTGGGTATAAAGTACCATCCAGTCGGGCTAGTTGCATGCGCTGAACCTCCAGCTCGGCGGTCAGCTGCTGTTTTTCCACGGTTAGAGTCCGGGCACAGCAGCTCAACTCATCCAGGTGCGCCTGCTGCCTGTCCCTCTCTTTCTGCAGCTCAACCAGGTCTGCCTGGTGCATGTCTCTCTCTCTCTGCAAGCCAACCAGGTCTGCCTCATGCTGGCCCAGGTCAGTCTGTTTCGGGAGGGATTGGATGAATTGTAAGGAATCACAAATCACTCCTTACATTCTGAAAATACAAACAGTGCGTCTTATGCAGTTGAGGACCAAAACAAATAACATGAACAGCAAGCCAGACTTTGTTTACTTGTATTAATTACTGCCATGGAGAAACAGGTATCCAAAACCTACCTGGAGGTGTTGGATCTCCAGCTTGTGCTGTTTGAGGTGGCTGCTGAGGTGACTGTTTTCCTGGTGCAGGCAGTCGATGGTACGGCCGTGCTGCACGGCCGCCTGGCTGCCGCTCTCTATCTGGAGGCGCAAGATCTCCACAACCTTCTCCCGGTCATCCAGCTTCAGCCTCAGCACCTCCGCCTCGGCCCTGAAGGCCTGGCAGCGGCTCTGGGCCTCCTCCAGTCTGCCACGGCCCTGTGTGGCAGAATCAAAATCCTCTCATGAACACACTTGGATGATCTTAAAGTCACTGTGCCACACACTTCCTCTCTCCTGACCTGTTGGACTTCCTGCTGTCTGAGCCGCAGCTCTTGCTCCATCTCTTCCTGGTACACCAGTGCTTTGCTTCCCTCCTCCTCCCTTTCCTTCAGCAGGGCCTGCATAAGGGCCTCCTCTGCCTGGGCCTGCTGAAGCTGTTCCCTGGCTGCTTCCAGCTCCCACCGACAGGCATTCACCTCTTCCTGGAGAAGACACTGCTGCTCCTCACTGTACAGCTGAGAATGGACGCCCATAGTGTAAAAAACTTACTAGACTCTGCTCAAAGAAGATGTATTTGAACGTAACTAATTGCAAAACAACAAAAATAAAAAAAATGTATATTTCATTGCATATTTCTTCCACAAATCAGACTCCTGTGGCTAGCCAAGGGTTGAAACAAGACAGTTGAAGAACACAACAGCATCACACAAAGTACATGAAATGCTCCTCAGAGTTTTACAATGTGCAACACCCGGGAAGACAATTCGGAAAATCCCACAGGGTTACCGCTGTCACCTGACTTCAAGATTATCCAGCTGGCGGCTACCAAGTCTACTGGGGGTGACTGGTTATTCTTTAAGGCTCATCATAGTTCAGTCAGTGTGAAAACAATTAAGTGATTGTACAAAGACAAATGACAAGCGCCATTGCTTCACAATGACAGTGTCATTGATCATTACAATCAAGTAGCAACAATGATCTAACGCCCTTGTGCACAAATAATGATTCTTATTCAGCAAGGCTAAGGTAAAGAAACAAATTAACATCTTTCACACAACTGACATTAATGATCAAGAGCAGCATCCAAGTTATTTGTTAGGGTTGTTAGTGCCCTTGGTCCTTACATGAGCCTCCATCTCAGCCTTGCAGTTCTCTTTGAGGGAGCCCACAAGGTTCTCCAACTGCTTGATCCCCCGGCTGCGCTGTTCCAGCTCGCGCCGCAGCTCCTCAATTGTGGAGCTGTGACTGGTGGTGCAGTCTCGTAGAAGATTGCTCTGGTCTTTCTCTTCGGCCAGCTTCTCCTCAGCTTCTTGCAGTTCCAGCTGACAGAAACACACAAACAAACGCACAAGGTTTCAGTAACTACATTGGAGTCTAGTAGAGTTAGTTTGACACTCCTGAATACAACTTGAATTGAACAATTTGTATTGCTTCATAATGTACCGTAAGGTTAGAGATCTGCGAGCTCAGCTCCTCTGCCTGCTTGAGAGACCTCTCCCTCTCATGTTGTGCCACCTCCACCTGAATCTGGGCCTGGGACAGCTGCTGCTCCAGAAGAACCACCTATAGCCAAAACAGGGCAACCCCACCAAACATGGTAACACAGACTTAGACCAAGAGTCATTATTTCAACCAAGAGTCATTATTTCATTTTTTGCCTTGTATCTTAGTCATTCTGCAAATCTTATTGATTCATATAAAATTTAGGATAGAAAGAAACTATTTTGTTTACCCGTTGAAATAAAAGACATTGAAAATTCATTAACTAAAGGAAAGTCACTAGGACTTGATGTACTTGATAGCAACTATAAAGGCGAAATGTTAAAAATATATTTGCCCCCTTCAAATTTTATTAAGTAATTCTTCAAAATGTATCAATTACAAAAATAGCTATGAGACAGTTAACACATTTAAACGTTGTGTTATTGAGCAAAATTGTATATATGTGTATATATATATATGTGTGTATATATATATATATATATAAAGAGACTAAGTAGTATTTTGCATTTAAGTAGCAAGTAATTAAGTAGTCATTATTTTTACATTAAATGATCTGTCTGATAAGGACAGAAACAGATCGCCGAAGGACTTTAAAACATTTAATGTACAATACTTTCACAGAAATAGTTTATTGTATATTTACCATTAAAAGAATAAACTAACTATTCATTATTAATAATAAATTAAAAGATTAGTTAATTAATGAAGGTATTAATAGTGCATAAGATGCTCTTTCTGTGCAAGTATTTTGTTTCATTTGTCACTCATCTGTTTATATACAGTTATTTGTTTTGGACAGTTGGTCAAACAAACCTTGTCTTCATTATTACATTGGCCATTCATAAGGTCGGCGCGTAGAATCGAGATGGTGCTCTCAAGTTCCCTGACCTGACATTCGTGCACAGATGTCTGGCTATCAGCCTGGTTCCTTTTCAGAGGAAGAAACATGATTGGGGAACTTGAACTAATACTCTCAACACACAAATTACAGCAATGTACAGGCAAAACAAAGAATCTTGATCCAATACTTGACCCATGGCTTGTTGGATTTCAAACATGGATATTTTAAATAAGCTTTGAAACTTTGTAGGTGTTGAGGGATTATTGTTAGTGTAAGTCTCTCACTGAAGCAGCTCCAGATTGACCTTCAAACTGGCAATATTACTTCTAGAGGTACTTAATTTCTCAGTCAACAGAGTCACCTCCTGGTTATGACTAGTGATCAACTTCTCAATCCTGAAAACCAAAAAAAAAGTAAAAGAAATACATTTAAGACTGTATCTTGGCTTGTACACTAACAAACAATAATTTACATTTCTTTATAGTTTTCTTTCTTAAAGTTGCTATAGGCAGCCTTCTGTAGGAGTTGATTTTGGTGACCCCTACTGTTTGCTTGGTGTAATTATTTCCCCTACATGTTGCAAAGACAAGCAGGATGATTGCGGTCACTGCATATCGCTATAACGTTCAACAACTATACTTCATGTTTGGGCATCTCTTCCTGATTTAGTGACGCACTTCCTTGTGCCATAAAGCAATTTCTCACAGCTTTGCGGGAGATTGAACCCGGTGGCAGACAAAATGAGTACTAAATTAATTATTTAAATAATGAGACTTCAAGAGGACTGATCTGAACCGCGATTTTTTCATTCTCCCATAGACTTTACAAAGTGCTATCAGAAGAATTGTAATACATTAATATAATGAAGTTGCCTATAGTTACTTTTACATTGTAGCCAAATAGAATTTGGGTTGGCTGCCAACCTCTTGCAGCTGCTAAGGGGACTGATCTGAACAGCGATTTTTTTCATTCTCCCAGAGACATTAAAATGTGCAAACTGTAGACAGGTATTGCTAATCGTTTAATACAAAACAGTTGCATATAGCCACTTTAAAGTCTTCAGATAAATTTTATCGCATGAAATGACTTGCTAAATGACTTTTACCCTTTTTGATGCTCCTTCATTATGATCTCTTCTTTGACTTGCCATTTATTTTGTTGACTTATAAATTTCTCCTCTGACTGTGAAAAAAATCATAATATGTAATAAAATAAATAATATAAAGATACATTTATTAGGGATGTTGGGGACTAGTCCACACTTTTTTTGTAAACGGGGGTTTTCGTCTTCCTCCCACCCACACAAAATCTCAATCCACATGACGGACTGTCAGGAGCATGCCAAACCAAAAGGCGGTGAAAACGGCATGTAAACCAAGGCGATGAAGTCCAAAGGACATAACGGCACACATTCTGAAGTTACAAGCATAAGACTCCGTTTTCCCAGTACAGGCCTACACTGAAAACTAAGCTTCTGAAAATCTTGATCCTGGAAGCAGTTTTGCATAAATTTTCATTGACCTGACCACAGTTTGCTTCTAGAAAGGCCAAAATGCATAGAAAAAGCTACGTTTAAAAATATACCCCTGTACTTGGGAACGAGTGGACTAGGCCTCAGTTTGTGCACCATTAAAAGGAACAATCTGAACTAACATTACTTACATGCAGAAACTTTTCTTGCAAAGTACGTTTCTCATACTCGAGGTCCTGCAGTTTTTTCTCCACTGCAACCCCCAGAGGCAGATGGCTTGGGTTGGCAGCAGTGTCTTTGCTGACGAGGGAGTTATCTCCCTTCTGCTTCTCATGGGCTCTCAGTGTGGAAAATACCTCCTGTATTGTATGTTCCATTGACTCAGCTTTCCTCTTCAGTACCTTGGCACTTTCTTCTGCTTCCTGCAGCTTATGATCCCCACTCAACTTAGTGGATTGTAGCTCTCTCATCACACCTTGCATCTTCCCCATAAGGTCTATCTGTGTCTTAGACTCCTTTAATCTGGAAGGAAGAAAGTTTTTACTAATATTTCTAAGGGGTAAAATTACCCAAATCAGATTCACTAAGCTTTACCTGAGATCCGACAGCGCATCTTTCTCCATCTGAACCTCCTGCAGCTTTGTCTGCAGCTTGATAATTGACTGACGGAAACTGAACTTCTGCTGCTCATGTTGCACATGTGACTGTTCCAGATGTAAGACGCAAGCAAAAACCAGCTCAGTAAAATGTAAAGATATAACAGAACTACCTACAAAAGGAAGTCTTAAAATATAAAACAATGTTTACAATATTTTCACTAACCTCACTTTGCTGCCTCTGAAGTTCAGACACCTGCTGGGAGTAGTCAACAATGGCGTTTTCCAACACGTCTTTCCCTGGAAAGAAGACACCTTCCCTGGCTACCACCAGATCAGTGCTATCAAGGCAGGCATTAGGCTGGATTACTGACTGCTGAGATGCCGTTGAGATATCTGAATTAATGTCAGGGGAGCCATCTGTAAAACAGAACCATGGAAATACAGTAAATATAAGCCTGTTAATGCAACTTTTAAACGTTTTCCACCAAATTATAAAAATTGGCTTTATATGGATTATTTTTGGGAAAGGTTGTAATAAACACTGTCAGACATACCTTGTCTAATTACACTAAAGTACCTTTTTTAAACACTGGCAACAAGTAACTGATTTGCGATGGTGTACTGTTGAAGCCATAAGTGTGGCTGGCACTTTCCATGGCAACTTTGGTTGCAAAGTCTACCTCATCTTGAAGAATCTGGGTTGCCCTGGTTTGTCTATCAAGCTCGTCACTGTAAATAAATGGCAAGTAGGTCACAAAACTCACGAGCAAAACCATAAATAGCCGTAAGCTATTTTGTACAAAATGCATTGTACAAACTTGTTCGGAAGATGGGTAACATTGTACATTGTTGGTGAGCTCAGCTCGGACACTAACTTTCACGTTGAACAAGCTCTCTAACAACACCGTTTGCTGACCTCAACTCATCCAGATTGCAGACTCTTTTTGTAGAAGAAAGGGGGTCCAACAAATTCACTGTAAGTTAAAGAAACAAATTGACTGCAAAGCAAAGTAGGACAGTAACTGAATGAGAACATTAGCGTCCAAATGGCTATTCATAATTAACCACTTAGTTAGCTACCATTTAGCATGATGATACCTTCAATGCTAGCTAACGTTACCTGCTGCATTGTTGCAGTTAGTCTCAATTGGTAACCTTTGTTTCCCATTGTAGTATGCAGTGCTTTCGGTTTTTGGCACAGGACTATGAGGTTCAGATGACATGGTTGGACTCGTATACACTAGCTAACTTTGTTAGCTAAAAAATTTGCCTGTGGGACTGTGACTCGGGTGTACGACAAAATATTGTAATGCCAGGCATGCTGGCCAAGCTTTGTGTGCAAGCGGAGTTACCATGGAAACACAATCGCGCATTTTTATTGCCTCGGATAATTGAAACAAGAATCAACAGGAATTGAAATTAGAGCAGTTTGTTTCTGTTGAAAAATTTAAACTTTTTCAAGAGGATTTGGGAGCTGAAGAGTGTTCTTGTTTTGGTTGAAACTTAAATATCGTACTGTATTGTAAACACTTTTGTTTATTTTTGCTGATTTTTGATAATTTTTGTTGTTGTTGTAATTTATATGTTCAGCCTTTGAACAGGGCACTGCTGGAAAAGAGACCTGGTCTCAGTCGGTTAACCCTGTATAAATAAAATAAATAAATTATAATAATAATACAGCGCAACGAAGTGTGGAGACAGGTCTGGCATCGCGAGACTAGTATTTCCTTAATTTGACATCCGGCAGTGGCTATGAACTAAATCGAATTGCATTAGACGCTAGACGTGAGACGTTACTATTATTCTATTCTCAACAAACACATGAAAGTTAATGTTTGTAAAGTTTTTGGTTTTTTTTTAAAGAAAATGTACCTGCCAGCAGCTGCAGATGCTAACTAGGTCAGCATGTCATTTTGTGATGCATTGTGGTCCTTGAAGTTTTTTATGCTATTTTTGAAAAAAACAAACAAAGTTTTTATTAATTTTAAAAGTTACGCAATGCTCATAAACTAAACAATGGCTGAAATGTTTATAACGTAGTTATCTATATTTGTATTGCATAGGTTTGCAAAGGTTGCCTTTTTTTGGTCTTCTTTTGTTGTTGTAAGGACAAGGCAAGTGTGGCTATCGCGCATCGCGCATCGCGCATCGGGCTTTGTTGGATCCCACTGCTTTTCTCCCCATAACATGCCCTCAAGCACGAGGATAAGGAATTTTGTCCAGGCGCCCATGCTCGCTATACTGCATGCTCGCGCATTTGAATCCTTGTGATTTTGATTGTTTGCACACACACACACACACGCACACACACACACACTTTTTTTCTGAGATCATCATTGATGAAACAAAACAAAAATCTGTAAATAAAAAATAAATAAATAAATAAAAGGTCTAATTCAGAGAAAACCAATTAGTCGAGTTAGACAGCCATCCAGCCATTCACAGCTCACATCCCACCCCTAACCTGACCTTAGCATAGCCTCTTGACCCTTCCTCCTTTCGCAAAATTAGTTTTTCGCTTTGAATGGCTCTGCTTCCATACCATACACAATGCAGTCGATGCCGTTTTTCAGGATGAAGGACTGTCCAAGCCTTGATAGCTGGTTTGTGAAAGAACTTAAGTCCAGTTCTGCAAAAGAGTCAAATTTTCTACCAAGAGAGGGTGGATTGAAGATCATTGAGTCTGCTGCAGAGGTAAATTAATGTAACCTACTTTTCACTGTACACATGTACATTACAAAATGCTGTGAGGTGAGTTCCTTTGAAGAGTTTATCCTAATTTGTTAGAGTCACCATGGAATAACAGCCAAATGCAGAAACACAAAGGTAGGAGACCTGTGGAGCCTGACCCATTTCTTTGGATACAGCACCCAGACCTTTGTCCAAGCTGTCAATCTACTGGACAGGTACCTTTCCATTATAAAGGTATTTGGATTTTTGTAATATTTTCAAGTGTTGTCATGTACCATTGTGTTCATTTCAATGTTGGGTATACAATCATGTCATTTTAAAATGTTATAAAGACAAAACTGTTTTGGAAGACAAATGTTACTTGTTTGTAGGTACATCCCAAGCACTTGCCTTGTATCGGAGTCAGCTGTCTCCACATTGCTGCCAAAATGGTAGAGGAGGAGTGCAATATTGCCCCTTGTCATGAACTCATCCGCATCAGTCAAAGCAAGTTCACTGTCTCTGATCTCAACAGGATGGAGAAGATAATTTCAGAGAAGTTTAGCCTGGAGCCAAAATCTGTCACTGCCCTAACCTTTTTACATCTCTACCATGCTGCCATAGTATCTATCTCTTCCGAAAGGTAACTATGCCATTCATTTTACAACAATACAACTTAGTATGGTTATGATGATTAATAATTCCAATTTGCATGCCAAAATCCAAACTGGTAAATTAGATTTGGCATGTGAGAAATGTAGGAGTATTACGCACTTCCCTTTATTTTAAGGGAGGAGATCCCAAGCATTGGGAGGCTGGAAGCCAAGCTAAAAGCCTGCTTATGCCAGCTTGTTTTCTCTAAAGCAAAAGTAAGGGTCATCTTAGGCTGACAATTTCACAGTATGGCGACATCACTTTATGAGTGTGAGGTCTCATGACATAATTCTTTCAAGCAGTCATCAGTACTTGCACTGTCCCTCGTCGCTCAGGAGTTTGAAGCACTTCAATGCGTCTCCATAAAGAAAATTTTACTGCAGTTCCAGAGACATTTAAAGGTAAAATAGTACGCCTAATAGTTTGATCTGCACAACATACATTGTAATGTATCTTCAAAAGTATAAGACTACACACATAAGAAGACCAATAAAAAACAGGGAAGATTACTATGAGAAGATTGTCATGTTGGTGTTGAAGCCACTCTATAGCCTCAAGCTTCTTCTTTATACTATTCTGTTTCTAAAGTTTCTTGTCAGTGTCTTAAGATTTATCTTGGTTCTTCACAGATAAGAGATAGGGAACTTAACTGCTGGAAAGCGTTGGTGGCCAAGTGCATGGCTGAGTACAGCTCTGGTGAATGTTGCAAACCAGACAACAAAAAGTTAGTTTGGACAGTGTCCAGAAGGACTGCGCAAAACCTGCACGGCAATCACTTCAGTGTGCCAGAACTTCCAACTATTCCAGAGGGGAGCTGGAATGAGGTGGAAAGGTAAAATAGAGCAATGCAGTCTTTTTACATTTATTTGTAATGATTGGTTAAGTCCTTTGTTTCACTCCCTTAACTGAGTTTTGCTATGTCTGTGAATAGCGCTATTGTTAAGTAATTACAGTACACTGTGATTGCTGGTATTACTGAATTTAATTACAGTAGAAACCTGTTCATGTAACCTAATTAGAAGTGGAAGATGTTTCGCTGAGTCAGTCTCTAATGTAATATACTGTATATGCTAAAAAGGTGGCATACTTTTTTTTATTTGCTACAGGTTTAGTATGCTTTAATTTGAGCTAGATGGTTAGTGTTATTGATCTTCTTTTAATATTTTTTTTAGTGAGGACTCATGTGAAGACATAAGCAGTGAAGATGATAGCCTGTGTGGTGAAGGAACCTTCTTTCCATTTGCCTTTCACCAAAGTCACAAGTGGTCTATTTAACCTCCACTGGAGAAGAGGAGCACCCTGTTGTTTTCATGTATGTTTATAATATGTGCAATTTGGAATTGATATGTGTAATTTGCAATATGCAGGCAGCTAGATGGCTATATGTCCAAATATCTTTATTTAAGTATACATTTGTTTAACCCTGACACATTCCAGATGAGAAAGCACAAATGTTGCTTTTTTTGTTGTGTGAATCATGTTAAAATTGAAATATTGAATGTCTCCCAACTTGCTGACACATTGTCCCGATTCCTTTACATTCCACTATTACCACACTAGAAAAAACCCTGATGTTTTATAAGTGGATGTTGTTTGAACTTTGATTATTGTGTAGGAAACAATGTGTGTGAGATGATAGTAACAGTCCAGACATAATATGTGTGATAGTAAAAAGGGTGATTGCTTGTGAAAGTGTCTTATCTTAATAATTTCATAGTACAGAATGTTAATTGTCAACTTGTACTTGCAAATGCAAAAAATGCCTTGTTAATATGTGCTCTCTAGTTATACATATAATTTAACCCAGTAAATAAAAGTAGGGTAGACTGGGGACGGTTGCAACAGGGGACGGTTGCTACAATTCTTATTCCTTCAGTCATACACTTAGAGTGATGACATGTATACTGCAGTTAGACCTTCCCCTCACCAGGAAGACATAAGACACATTCATCATCTGCTGCTGCATTTATTAAAAACATTTAAAAAAAACTTGTTTTGGAGGTAAGAAAGTAATTTTTTCATGAACTGTTCATTTTGTCAGTTTCCTGACCTTTTGTATGAATTAATTTAAACTTAATTTAAACTTGTTTGAATCTTTGTTTTGTTGACTTCTAAGTGACATGGTTAGCATGATTCAAAATCTGTGTTTCTAGCAAGCGCATAGTGGTCTGTCATGGCTGACAAGATTGGGGACAGTTGCAACAAGCTAAGCAGATATATCAAAATAGACCACACACCAGTATTTCTCAACATAAACATATCATTGTGGGGTGCACAAAAGTACAGTTCACCCAAATACAAATTTGTTTTTATTTTTTCATTAAATTGCATCTGTAACATCTGCACATAGGCTTATGTTCTACGCATAAAGACACAACTCAATATCTGTTATTTGATAAACAATACTAAATAAATCAATAATACTGTCCTATTATTATAAAACAATACATATTTTCTGAATACTATGCTTATTGAGACAAGTTAATTAGTGAAATGTAATGTATTTTGAACATGTTGCAACTGTCTCCAGCTTTGGGAACAGTTGCAGCATCTGACTTTTTCCATTCAAGTATATATTGTGACCCATGTGTCATATGAAGTCATCTTTAAATTGTATGGGTAATTAGAAAACAGATGTACGTTTAAAACATACAGGTTTGGTTGGTCTATGTCAAGTAGTCTCTGAGTAACTGAGAGAAATGCAAAAAGAGTTGCAACCGTCCCCAGTCTCCCCTACTATCTTTTAATTTTCTCACAGTACCACCATGCCATTCATGATTTACATTTTGTCTTCTTGAACGTTTGCATTTGGATGTAATTATGCGTTATATATTATTAAAGGAGACAAAAGAGTCACATACTTTTGACATAAAATTTCATAAAGCTATTTAAGCTAGCGGGGTCCGGGGTGCTTGCCAGATAAACGTATTGAGATGCATTTGGATCCATCTCCTTTGCTGTCTGCGAAAAGGGGGATTGCGGTTCAGCATGAAGCGATGGGCTGGGCACAGCGGACGAAGGCACGGCATCACCGCGGCAGCTCACCGCTAGCTCAAACACAATGGATATCTCCGTCCCATTAATTATAGTCTGCCATTTATTGTAGAATAATATGAAATCTGCAATAAGCACATTCATATTTCCAAAGGCAACTCTTTCATACTTATGATGAAAGTATTCGACACATTTTTATCACTGAGAGAGGAATGATTACACTCCAAGATGGCCCGCATTGGAAACGCATTGGGTTTGGTTATTCTCAGCGTCGCCCTTCTCATATTGTCTTTGATAAGCTATGTGTCAATAAGAAAAGATAGCTTCTTTACGTCTTCAAAATATGACATGGGAGGTCCGAGAATAATGTTCCATGCCGGATTTCGGTGAGTGAAAAGAACATAGCCTGCACGTTATGTTTGCATTGCATGAATAGGGCATACAATTCACAAAATAGTCATATAATGTCATTGTAATATGCATACATTGTTTCCAATTATGGTCTGACTGTGATTTTAACTGCTAGAGTATGCATCCAAACAGGAATAACAGGTGCGTCAGAGATATCTGGGCCTGTGGTAAATCAGTAACTGTATTTTATGGTTGCCCACAGTGGTTAAAGTATTTGATCTGACAGTTTTCTATATGCTCTTTCAAAATTGTCACTCAGTTGTTTAAGCAAATTTTTACCAAATAGGTACATTTGCATTTTTCTCCCATAAAGTAGAACTGTCCAAGGTGCTGAGATTGCAGGATTTTATTGCAGTACTTCTGATGGGACAAGCTTTTTATTAATGCTTGAAGATACCAGACATTTAGTTTTACACCAAAATGCGTGAGATACTGGATTTTATAAACTAATTTTTCAGGTCTCAATTTGCCATGAACTTCATGGACCCCTCTTTCATCCCATTATCCAATGCCCTGAATGAGGAACTGCAAGGGAAACCCACCAAATGGAAGTATAATAGGACAGCCTTCTATCAACAAAGGTATTTCTGATGTATTTGGCATAGTTATTCATAAACTCATGTGGAAAAACCATTATAATAATTACAAAAGTAAGATACAGGTATGGTATGGTAACCTATCTAAATAAACATGTGTTTGAAATTTTGAAATTTTGAGCATTGAAAGCAGTTTGATCCATACAGGTCAGGTATTTAGTCTAAATAGGTGATGCCTTGGCAGAACTAGTTCAGTCAACTCTGACAACAGCTATTCTCTGCGTCAATCAACCATTCACATACATGAACTTAACATGGTGTTTTTAAACTACCTTGATTGGAAAAGTAATTCAGAGCAGCAAATGCCAACTTTCAATGTGTATTAAATAGTTAAACATATTTGTAAGCTGTCCTGAACGAACTTATCATACAATGGGAAATCTTGGAAACATAGGTAATTAAAATGGCTTCAACATCCAACGAATAAAAAACAAAGCAAATTTGAAATCTGATGTTATTTTTACTTCCTTATTTTTCATGAGAAGGTCTACATGCACTGTATAACAAGTACAGAAAGAACAGTTCTTTTCATACAGGTCTGTCTGATGGCTGCATACATTTGAGTACATTTTTTTTGTAAATAGGACTTAGTGTTTATGATATAAATACAGGAAGTACAGTAGATACATAATTTATAATATAAGCAGGGACGTCGCAGTATTTTTCACAAAGTTTTTATACATATATTAACGCTAACGCTTATCTTGATTTCCTCAGGAAAGAAATCTTCAATTTTATTGATGTGGCAAACAACTTTTCCCTGACAAAGAACGGTGTGCGTGTTGGACAGCTAATGCACTTCGATTACTCTAGCCACAAATATGTCTTCTCCATAAGCAACAACCTAAAGTCTCTTCTTCCAGACACCTCGCCCATCCTCAATAAGCACTACAATGTTTGCGCTGTAGTTGGCAATAGTGGTATCCTTACTGGGAGCCATTGTGGCCCAGAAATAGACAAAGCTGACTTTATTTTCCGTTGTAACTTTGCCCCTACGGAAGCGTACTTCAAGGATGTGGGCCGGAAGACTAACATGACAACCTTCAACCCCAGCATCCTGGAAAGGTACTACAACAACCTGCTGACCATTCAGGACAGGAATAATTTCTTCCTGAACCTTAAGAAGCTGGAGGGAGCCATTTTGTGGATACCTGCTTTTTTCCTTCACACTTCCGCTACGGTCACCAGAACACTGGTGGACTTCTTTGTGGAGCACAAGGGCCAACTAAAGATTGAGCTGGCCTGGCCAGGCAACATCATGCAAGATGTCAACAAGTGAGTGTGCAGACAGTTGGTGCTGTTCAGAAGTACATGTATATGTATATTTTATGCAGTTAGTGGTCAATAATTCCAACAAAAATGTGTACTGTTTCTAAACAATAATTGCCTCCAAGTTTAAAGTAACTGCTTTTCGCCGTTCAGGTATTGGAAGACTAAGAACCTGTCCCCTAAGCGTCTCAGCACAGGGATCCTCATGTACACTTTGGCTTCGGCAATGTGTGAGGAGATCCACCTCTATGGCTTCTGGCCTTTTGGCTGGGACCCCAACACAGGGAAAGACCTGCCCTACCACTACTACGACAAGAAAGGCACCAAATTCACCACAAAGTGGCAGGAAACACACCAACTGCCAAGTGAGTTCAAACTACTCTACAAGATGCATGGAGAAGGTGTGACAAAGCTGAGTCTTTCACACTGCACCTAGAAATTCCAAGGGTAACAACAGAGTGGTTGAGCCATGCAAAAATACATTTCATGATTAGTATTAAACCATTTTTTGACACCTTTATTCTACAAAACACACTTACTCATGGCCTCACAAGCTGGTCACAATGTAAGTCACACTAAGGAAATGGGTTCCGTATGTATGGGGCCATGTGGGGATATTCTGGTTGGGAAATATCGATTTATTATTGCAGTGCTGTTACTAAATTATATTATAGCAAATACACTTTTAAATACACTGCTTACTCCCGTTGCACCCCTTTATTTGCATGTCGGCTACAGTTTGCTTGTAGTTATAACTCTTAAAATATCATGATCTATTTCAACATGAACCCATAAGAATTCTAGCTCAGTGAACAACATCTAAAGTTTCCCATGGAGTCAAGTCATTGTAATTGTTTTGATTGTATTTTGATTGTTTAGACCACTGCCTAATCTCAGGGAAGGAGTTAGATCAGTGCTTTTTCTAATCAGATTTAAATGCCTCAACTAAGGAGCCAATAGTATTCTTTTTTACCCTTTACTTACTATAAGACCAGTTGGGCCATCAGTAAGACTACTGGACCCACAAGCACTGCTATAGAAACAGTTCGATGTGTTTACTGTACATCATAAGTGTGCATATTTTATTGTCCCAATACGAAATCACTGTCTAGGGCCTATAACCTTTTTTGTGTAAATACAAAAGCAAGTGATAAATATCTTTCTTTTAATTCATACACTCCACAAAATAGATTTGTTCAATATTTTTGAATGGTCGTCACAGCATTTCTGAGATTATGATAGTTCGGCAATCTTTCACTACCATTTCTGTTCCAGTAAATGTTTAAAGAATTTTTTTTGGCCCTTATAGGCCCTTTTGTCAGACAGATAACTGCATCTTGCAAAAAGCATGACATGATTTGAATGACATGGCATGGGAAAGATACTAACAAACCCTTAAAGCTAGTTTTTTATACAACCTTTTTGAAAATCATGTTTAAAGGAAGTAATTGGATTATTTGCTATAATTTATATTGAGGCTAGAGCATTCCTTAAAATATCAGCTGTAACTTTGTATGAGATGTTTTAAAGGCAAAACTTCCTATATCTACTGGGACCAAAACTATATTACTCGTTTTATCTTTCTGACAAACGATAAATACTGTAACTTTATTTTTGTATCTCTAAATTATCTTCTCTCTTCTCAACTTCAACAATTAGGTTTCATCAAATGTATCACCATATCAATCTGAACTTGTTAGCGGATTGACTGTAGACTGCAGACGGCCTGCCTTAAACAAGTACATGATAGTCGCATGACTCACAACACCAAGGTGCTCATTCTAAGAAAAGGCTTTGGTGAAATTGAGGAGTGAATTCAGGCACTCAACATAGTCGTTCTAGGATTGCTTTGTGCATATGTGAGTAGTTTGGATGTACCTTTTGGTGTTCAGCTTTACAGTAGTGGTTTGTCACTTAATCAATCAATTTCCATGACAAATATTGTGGTTATGTTTTAGTAAATACATCTTAGGCCATAACAGATATCTGCCATTACTACTAGAAACTATGCATAGTAGGATTCTGTTGCTAAACATAGCTATTTCACTTGTCATGAATGTCTTATTTTAAGATTGAACTCATTCACCCCCCCCACCCCCAAGAATGTTTTGTATAAGTACACCAAAGAGCACCTGTTGAACTGATCTTAAAGCAACATCTGAATGTGTAATGATCTGTTCGAAAGCTTGGTGTCATACCACTTATATCAATTACGGAATGTCATTCATTGTTATTTAATTTATATTTCATGACGTTGTCTGTATTCTAGTATTAACGGGATATATTGCGTTAAAAAAACCTGCCTTTTTGGTTTCACCAGCTTCTTGAAGTTATTTTGCTAAATGATACTGTTGTGGCTTCATTTATTTCCCATGATGACATACAGTATGTTATGTTGTTCTTCACCAAAACCAGCACTCACAGAAATCCCTCCCTGATATCTTTATTTAGAGTATAATTAATGTTACATGTTTTATCTTGTAGATGCAATTTATTTTTATTAACAGTACAGTGATATGTCTGCATGTGTATCTTTAATCTAACTGCATTATGTTTCCATAACAAAGGGCATACATTAAAGAAACTGATTATTTAATTACTAAAATGTAAAATACAACTAACATTTATTGACAACAAACAGACATCTAATTGGAGGAAATTAATTTATTACATAATTTGTCATGGTCATTGTGTAAGAAAGGGTATTTATTTGATATTTTCATGTTTTTCAATGCATGAAAATGTTGTTCCATTAATAATAAGATTACTATAACTACTATATTCTTCATATAAAACTAACATTAATAATTAATCTTCGGAACTTTGTTATCCTGTTTGTGGAGACAGGTTCATAAGAATTCTAATTAAAAATATATCATGACAATAATATTCTGAATTATATTCCACAATAAATGTTTGTATGTGCCTGCATATCATTCCATCAATGCCTCAATGTGACAAATAAAAACAGTATTTTTCTCTGACATGTGACAATGTCTTTTCATTTACTTGAACAATGAGTTGCACAATTAGGAAAAATACTGCGTCTTACTGACAGACCTTCAAAATTTACTCTTAGGGCCAATACTTTGGAAGATGATGAACTTATCTAGCAAGACTTATCTAGCAAGGCATAAATAGATTTACAGCAGAGTTTAATGTGAAGATACTATGCTGTAGTCTAATTCTGTAGCAGGTCCAAAGCTAATAAGAGTGGTGTCTCAGCAGGCACATCTCCTACGGACAGGGGCCTCCTCCACCTCATGGCTAGTGACGGGGCTGCCATTGGCGGACTCAGACACAGGGCCTTCGGTGCATTGGTCCATCCGTCGCATTACCAGGTCTAGTAAAGAGGTCACAGCATTCTCCACCTCGACACCTGTGGCAGAACTGGTCTCAAAGTAGGGGATTCTATGGAGTGAAGTAAAAGGCATTTTTTATCTCAATGGGATCTTTCCTGGTTAAATAAAGGTTAAATATATAAATAAATAAATGTAAAAGTAATAGCTCATTATTGATCAGTGATGAAGCTGCAAATGAAAGGGTCAAATGAAAACTAAAGAACAATAGTGCACCGCTTATTATTGGAAAAAGCTTCTGTTGAGAGGTTTGGAATGAGCAGCTGGTTATGAGCAGTTAATTTGCACCACCTCCTGGAGAACTGCCAGAAGTAGCATAGCAGGGGGCATTATAAATGCAAGTGAGTCAAAATGGTTAATTGAAGGTAGATTGGAATGCTATATATATATATACGATATAAACTAATGGCAATGCAAAATTAGGGCTTTTGCATTGTAATACCGATTGATTATTATCGGTTTGACCTAATTAAATTATGTTAATGAAGTTGCCCTCACGTCCCTGTGCAGTGGGCGTTGCTGACTCACCCATATCTGTCAGCCAGATCTCTAGCTTGTCTGCCATGCACATCTCTCTGGTCTTGGAGGTCTGCCTTGGTACCCACTAGCACTATGTCTGGAGTGTCACAGTAGGCATTGGCCTGCAGCTGACCTGGAGAAGTAATCTCACCATAAAGCCATCAAATCTAATCAAATTACCTCAGATATTAAGAATATTGTCCAAAAGAAGAGAGTTATTGATTATAGCATGCAAACTGCAAACATGCAGTAGATAGTATGTAAATATGAGAATATGGATGGACCAGGGAAAGCAAGACAAAGTCACTTTCTGAGCCAAACCATTGATCTAAACGATTTGTCAGTCTTCTGCCGACACATACTCATCCAGTTCCTGACATTGAGAAAGCTCTGCTGGTTGGTCAAGTCAAACATCAGCAGGAAGCCCATGGCGTCTCTGAAGAAGGCTGTAGTAAGACTTCTAAATCTGGATCCAAACACAAATACTACTGAATAATAATTTTATCCACCATCACTAAGAACAACAGTTACCCATTCAATTACATGGAGCCTTACCAGAACCTATTGGTTTTGGTCAACAATACTGGCTTAGGCTATACTACCTCTCCTGTCCAGCTGTGTCCCAAAGTTGCAGATGAACTTTGAAATGTTTGTCCCTGGTCCCATCTGTGCCTGATCCAACGTATGTCTCAGGAAAGCAATACAAATAATGGGTTTCAAAGAGAACATTTAGCCTATGAACTCAGTCTTGCCAATGTTTAGTAACCCACAAAGCCTCAGAAAGATTTCAATGTAGCATAAGTGTGACTGGATCCACCAAGATTGAGCTTTAGAGAAAAGAAAATCCTCCCTCACCACTCTCTTTTCCCTGAAGTCGATGCCCACTGTGGTGGTGAACTTGTGGTTGAACTTGTTGTCAGTGTACCTGAAGAGGAAGGTGGTCTTCCCCACACCCGAGTCCCCTAAGGCCAGGAGCTTGATCAAATAGTCATAGTCCCCATCAGTCATAGTGCAGCCTGCCTCTGTACCTGCACTACAATGCAAACATATAATCAAAGCTAACTAGATGTACCTATATGTGTGAATGACATGACGGAATAATATATCAGGTACATCAAAAGAAAGCTCGTCCTTTAAATAACACTTATTAGTCCAAACACTGTTAATAACATACAAATTAGTTGACCTGAGCACACCACAGTCCAAAAAACTGTTCCGTCTAGAAGAAATGGCTGAGATTCCTAGTCTTCGGGTTGGTGCTCAAAGGCTTAGTAGGCCCTCAAACCCAAAAGCCCTGACTAGCAGATCAGAGAAGCAAGCACATGACTGCAGCTAGTTTTCACATGAGCGCCCAAGCAGCTCTCCAGCTTTTGGCTTTCTAGTGCAGTGGAAAGGCCGCCTGTATCCCAGACAAAAGTTCTTTCATCGATTACCAGGAGGCTACACTTACGACTCGGACACTGCATGAAGCCTCTAGGGTTGTTGCACATGTTTTATTATATTAGCTGATGTGTCTGAACATTTGGACATAAAAAACATTTAAAAAATAAATAAGATAAAGTAGCAGCCAGATTTTAAGCAAAATTAGGAAGATCTGCTTTTTTGTGACTCAATTCCGTAAAAGCAGAAATCAAATAGCAAAACGATGCCCTCATTACAGTCGGTTTCAGTTCCAAACTGGATAATAAGTTGTAATAGGTTTAATTAAATCAGTACGGCTATAAAGGAGAGAGTAACTGACCAACACCACAAACCTTTTGTAACCAATATCCAGTATCAACACAAGTTTAATATAAATAAAAAGCTTTTTAATAAGCCATTTGTTGGTTTTTACTAACTCCACTGAGCAAATAGAACGCAAAAGATAAGCACACAATTATGTTTAAAAACAACAATAAAGCAGTAATCATACATCCCAATTCCTCTTTTTCCTATCCAATTCTGACAAAATATGAAACACATAAAACTACAAGAGATACACACTGCCAAGATAATCCCTTTACCTAAATTAGACCCAAAGAAAGTATTTTATTCACATTCTTACCAAACTAGCTAGGGGTAATGCAAATGTCCATTCAGAAAGAGCTCCACCAGTCATAGGGAACATAACGTTGGGGTATGCCATTGCCTGAACCTTTCACTCTACATGTGATCAAGGGAGGAGTTTCACAACACAAAAAGCGCCTAGCAGTACTGCGTTCACAGATCTTGTGTTTTTCGGTATTTTAAGGAAAGAGACAATGGATTGTGGTTCTGCAAACAAATCATTTGTACTTCTGTGGAATTCGGTGAAAGCCAGCCAACAGTTTATAAATCCCTTCAGGGCATCTGCTGTCTATTACTGTCCTAAAAACTCAAAAGAAATCCAGACATGCATTTAGAATATTTCTACATACATACCACACACACTCTCCTAAATTGAATAGTAGTGGCATAGATTGGGAAATCAAGGTCAAGCTAATTTGGGCAAAAATGTTTCTTTCTCGAGCAAAACCATTTTTTATATATCTTTTTAAGCTTCAAACTAGAACAGAAGTATTGGACAAACAATTTTTTTAACAGAAATATAATTAGAAATATAAAACATCTGTATATGTGTTTGTTACAGAAAGCACAATCAACGGGCCTAAAAACTGGCACATTGACATATCAACTAGATTTGAAATATTTGAACAGGTTATTAGCTTGGTTGCTTTTGGGCATGCCTTTCTTATCCTTGGTCTGTGATTTCCCTTGTTTCTTAGAAGAGTGAATCTTCAGGACTGGCTTCTGTTGCCTCCATTCAGACAATAACTCTCTCTGCATCTCTGGTGGCAGCTCTGAGAACACCTTGGGGTCTATGTCTACAGGGAACCCTGATTCAGAAGACTGCTTTGACGACACATGGTCCAAAGACTTCCCTTCCCCCAGGCTAGCTCCTACTGGAACCATATGTTGCTCTAAAGAGGATGAATGATTGATGGCTGTCTGTTTGTCAGATGGACCAGAACACTTCAAAACATCTACGTTGTCCTCAAGAGTGATATAATGAGAATTCTTGACTTTGCACAGACCCTTGTTAAAGTGGGAGGATGTTGTGGTGAAACTCTTGGTGCTCTGATGGAGGGGAGTTTGGCAAGTGTGTGTGCAAGTTGGGGAGAGCAGTTCAGTCTGAATGTCAACAGGAAGCAGTCTGAACACTTCGGGGTCAACGTTCAGGGGCAACTGGCCTTGTGGAATGCTAGGCTTTTCCTTTGATCCCAGCCCCACTGTACTGGCTGTGACGCCCTCTGACTGAGAGGAGGCTACTGGGCATTTCGGTGACGACAGTTCATTCAACCTATTCTTTTTATCGACAGGTGTCTCCGCCTTTGGTGTGAGTTCTGGTTGCTGAGCAAATGGACCAATGGTACTCTGAGATGAATCATCCTGTGGGAGGAGATAAAACCACACTTTCTCTTAAGACTTCTTTCGAATGGTGTATGCATGTGTATATATATATATATAACACACACACACACATACATATACATATATACATATATACACATATATATATAGCCTACATACGAACTGTCTTTCGTAAAATTGAATTACTTGTGGTTTTGTCTTGTGTTTTTCTTGTTTATTATAATTTTTATTTTTGTTTTGTTTTCTCTTGTTATGGACCATCCTGTGAGTCTGGAATAAAGTTTGAATAAAAAAATAAAAATAAATAAATAAATAAATAAATATATATATATATATATATATATATATGTGTATGTATATAACTTATATTCCTATTTAAACCAGAGGAATGAGTAGCTGATGGTTGAGATAAGGCCAGACTGCTGCATATTGGGTATTACCTGGCTCTGAGACAACATCAGGGTCCTCGAAGGATATGTGACGTGTGTGAAGAAGGAGGTGATGCAGCCTTTGTTGTCGGATGTGGCACTGCTGGTTTGCAAATTACTAAAGCACACATTGATGAGGGTGAGATGGAAGGCAGCAGAGCTGTCTACAGTCTTGTGGAACAGCTTCATGGCAATGGTAACCAGCTGAGCAAGGGCATCACAGCTACCTGAAATTGTCACAGAAATTGGTGGTTTTACATACCCATTTTTTTAACATTTCTCAGAGAGAATACATTTATCATAACCGTTTGCTAAATCTCCCATTTGAATTATGAGACAGAACATTTTTTATAAAATGTATTGAATTTTTATTTATTGTATTGTGTAATGTATTTTAATTTTTTTAATATACAGTATAACCAATTATTTGTTTCTGAGATTATGGGGGGAAAAGCAATTTTGTTCAATCATTTTGAAAGCCAGACTTGAAGAGCTGTAAAACCTACCAGAGGTAATCTTATGTCCTATATGATTGGGAATGGGACACTGCCTGCTTTCCCTGTTGAACCACTTGTTGGTAGTCGAGTAGCGCCGGATAGTTAAACGAAAGGTCCGAGGCTGTCGGCCATCTTTTTGCATCCTGAAATCAAAGCAAACAAGTCTTAACTTCAATTACTTATTTTTGATGACTGAAAAGTTTAATTGCATAAAACAGTTCAAAGCACACACTACCTGTCTAAAAGGCTTTTTAGAAGATCTTCAACCTTTTGAAGAACGTCTTTAGTTGAGGAAATTTTCTTGAATGAGTCTTCATCGCTTAAAGACTAGGGCCAAAATAAGGTTAGGACCAAGATACAGAATCTTTACAATATAATCCATTGCAACATCTATAGGGAATATGTTTTAATGAATAACTCAAATGAAAGTTTCTGTACTACCTGTGGGGGTCCTGTAGGGATGACAGGAGTGTCATCGAGGCCTAGGGCCAGGTTGTGTAGACGCTGAGCGCTGGTGCCACCAAACTCCCTCACCAAGTCAGCCAGCGGATAGAGCTGCAGGTCTTGCACACTGACTAATCCCAGGGCTTGAAATCTCTTAGACGTCTTGTATCCCACCCCTTAAAAAATATTATAAGTAAATTGGGCGTATAATTAAGTCCACCGTACAAGAGGGACTGATTGAGAAAATATAGGGACGAAAAAATAGTTAAAAACAACTGTCTTTGAGACGGTTGTCAATTTCTCTACCTGGGATCTTGCAAAGACCATTCAGACTGCCCAAGATGTCTTTGACATTCAATGGCAAAAGGGTGGTTTGTTGATTGGGCTTGAAGGTTCCAGACACTAGTTTGGCCAGCAGCTTACTAGTGGCAATGCCGGCACAGCCAGTTAGGCCCAGTTTGCTGTGGATGACTTCACGCAGCTCAGCTGCAATATGTGAGCCTATAGCTAGTCTGGGGTGGTCACTAGCTTTGACATTACCTGAGTGGACACAAACATTATTTTTTCTTTGTGCCATATAAGCAAGCACAGGATTCTGAGTTTCAAACTAAAATCAGATAAAGCAGGGAAAGGATAAAACTCAAATGAATTTCAATTGAAAAGAAAACTGAAAGATGATGCAAAGTTTATAATCTTAGCCTTTTTAAAAGCTGTTTCTGGTATCACTTCCTGGTTTCGTTAAAGCATCAGTAGGCATATTAGTAGATGTGGCAAGCGCTTAGACCACTTACTGCCATTATTGTAAACGTGGCCTGAGAATGAGTATTCCTCAGTATCTGGATTGTGTCTTAGCCTCTTCTCCACCACTTCTGTGATATCCATAAAGTTCTCATCAAAGCCCAGCCTCTCTACCAATGGACAGTAAGTCATCAACAACTCTGAAAGAGGGAGCAAGAATGGAGGGGTGAGTCTTTTCCACGTCTAATTTAAATTGTCAGGTTTTGGAAGAAAAGTCAGTAACTGGGATTGTGTAAGTGTATACTTCAAATGAAACTTTACTATTTGCTCCCTTGTTTAGACTTTTTAGAGTCTGTGTGAAACAATATTTTTTTTGGGACATGTTCACACCAGCAAACTTTTCTAACTACGTTGTATATACCTGTGAGTTTATAAGACATTTCTCTGTAGTGGGTCAGGTCCTCTCCTTTAACTAGCACCAGTTGAGGACATTTCTCCATTGCATCAGTCACAAACATCAGCTTGGTGACACCCTGCTGCCTGGCCACATAGTTGCAAGTGACAATGATGTTCTTCTGCTGAATACCTACAAAACCAAAAACCAATTTAATAAATAATAAAGCAACATTGTGAATGTATCTCACAACTCTACATGAAATTATGTAAAGGCTGTCTTTCAACTCAAATACATTTTGGGGTGGAAGTGTACAGAACCATGACCATGTTACCTAGAGGTACATTTCGTAAGGCTGGGTTTCTGATCATTTCCACTTGAGCATAGAAGCAGTCCAGGTCAAAATGTAAAATTACTCTCTGATGTGGTGGTGGCGATTGTTGTGTCGTACTACAAGGATTGCCTAAAAGTGCGAGGACGAGTCAGAAATTAACCAAATGTTCTTCGCTCTTTATTCTACAAGCTTCTAAGGGTTCTACATCTACTGATGACACATATGCCTCTTACAACTGTATCCCTTCCTGAACTTAAAGGAAAACTCAAGCCACATTGAATACACTGTCTTACCAATAACTGCTAAAGGGGAGAATTGCAGGTCGGTACTGTTCCAGTCCGTTTCATCTTCGTCGAGATTGTCTTCGTCATTGTCCATGTTATCGCAATGTTGCTGTACACAGCTTTCAGTATTGAGAAATTTGCTAATGGTGAATTATTACTGATGGCCTACTGCTCTTCTTCGTTGGTACATGTAAACTGATTGAGAGGCACTGAGACGTACTAAACGTAAACGCCTCCTCTCTTCTTTTCATTTGGGGTTCGTAGCTAGTGTTTCATAGACTATCACTGACACCTATCGTTATGGAGCGGGCTGCAACGTGATATTGGACCAATTTGTTTTTTTTTGTCATAATAAAACTATTTTATTTCAAATTAATTCGGAATAACGATAGTTAACTTAACCTGCATGGCGATCACCCATCTTTCAAGAAAATACCGCTCCACAACAATTTTACGTTGAGACTGACGTCATAACAGGTGTATATTTGAGGGCTTAAAGCGATCGTCAGTGCACATTTGATTTTATCAAACATTTAACGAAGGGAAAAGTTTCCGGTAATTTGCTGATGTTGCATTCAGCTGGGATATTTGCTGAGATAGCTTGTCCCTTTTTTAGACGTGGACTTTGCGATCGGCCACATTGTGTGTACAAGCATGCTAATGAAGACCAGGATATGTTTGGCAACCTGCACGAATCATCAGTTACCCAAGTTGCAGGTTAGTGTATTCTGAGGTATCCAAATATCACACACGTGCAAAATGCGTCCAATGGTATACGTGGCATAGATGTGCGGGCTGGAGGCTATTTCATGAAAGCATGAGCAATGTAGTTTTAGCGTCAAATTGTAACAAGATTCACTCAACATACTAAACATATTTAATAATATATAAACTACCTGAGTTATGAAATGGAATGACACAACTTTCTATTCATTTTATATTAAAAGACTACTTAATTCATTTTAATCTTATTTCTAAAAGCAGGTCACCATCCCACTCCCATCAATGGAGCCACAGTGAACACAGAGAGCCAAGTGAAATGTATTTTAGAGTTGGAGAGAATTAACAAAGAAATAGAAACAGTGAAGAATGAGGTAGAGAAAGAACGGAGAAGACTGTCACGCTACCAAACTGTTCAGGTGGACAGCAGGAGCACAGGCTGCAAAAATAGTGCCTTAGTTCCTAAATCTAAAACCAAAGATGTGAATGGAAATAGCCACAGACTACCTTCATGCAAACACTCTACCAAACCTTACTCCTCAGCCAAGAAGTATGTGGTCGACAACTCTAGGCCAAGAACTGATTTGGAATACGACCCCTTGTCTAACTTCTCTGCTGACTTGCGGCCTAGTAGTTCCACTGATAAGGAACCAAGAGTTAGAAGCAGTGCAAAAAGAGCGAGGGACAGTGACCAAAATAAGTCCCCCTTCACTCAGTTAGTTGAGTCATATGAAGAAGAGGAGGAGGAGGAAGAAGAAGAGGAGGAGGGGGTCCTTATTATTGATGTCCCCCTTTCCCCTGATACAAACAGAAGTCGACATTCAAAGCTGTGCAGGAGCTCTTCCGCTACACAAGACAATTCGGAGGAAGTAAAGAAAGTTAAACCTGCTCCAACTGTTGCGAACCTTCCATTCACTATATCTAGAAGTTTGGACGTGGTCAAAGTCAAATCCTCAGGTGTGGTCCATATAGAAGTTAGTAAAGTTAACAACGAATGCACCACTGACAATTGTAATTCATTAAAAGTTTCTTTGGAACCGGAAAATGATAATGACCCCAGGGATTTAAGTGTTTTTGATGACTTATCTAAATGCTTGGAAGACCTCAGGAGTGAAAGTCAGAAGTTGGCCTGTTACCAAGACCCTGAACTAACAATACAAAACATCAGTGACACCATGCCCGACTTTCCAAAAGAATCTGCATCTCTGCACACCAATCATCTAATTGATCCATTGGTCGTGGGGAATGTGCACTTGCTCGCCACAGAGTTTAGTGCGGAAAGTGATCTGTCCAACATCACCTTTAAGAGTAATCCAGCCCAACCCAATAAGGTTTCTTGTGAAAATCATACAGATTATTCTCTTTGCTCTTCATACTCAATTTATCAGCCCTCGCGCCAGACCCGGAGAGCTGAGGAGCCAGCCCAGTCTGTGGTTCAAAGTTATTGGTCTCCCATGCAAAGTGTACCGTTAGTATCATGCTTCCAAAAACTGCCATGCCAAACGCAAGAACTTAGCTTTTCCACATCTAATCCAGCTTTACCCTCCAACTACTTGGAGCAGGCAGCTGCTACAGCCGGCATCCAGCTATGTCAGCCTCCTCAAGTGTCGTCAACTTTTGGACAGTCTAGTATGACCAATGGTTCACTGTTACCATCTACTCCAATTCAACAGCCTGTATTAGAGACCGAGAGTGGAGATATAGAGACCATTAGTTCAGGTGCAGATGAGGAGCTCAACTATTCTGATGTTGACTTATCAGACAGTGACCCCATGGAGGAATGCTACAGAATCTTCATGGAGGCTGAAAAGGAAGAGGAGGCAGAGTCAACAAAGAAGCCGTTTGTACCTGTAAGTATTGTACTGCAAGAAATTAACGTAACCCCAAATTGATGGGCATATACTGAGCGTGTCAACACCGACTTAAAATCAAGCCATTGTTTTATTCACCTTGGGTGCACCGTTTAGTTGGGTAAACAAACATGGGCAGCAAGAAATACAGTGGAAAAGTGTTTTTGATCTGAGATCCTATTTTCAAGCTTGCAACGAACAGTACAGAGAAATCTGAGGCCGTTTTAAAACGCGACGCTTTGACAGGACAACGGAAACGAATGGCCCATGTATCCAGAAATGTAGAGGTATACTACATTCACAGACACATTATTAAAACAATTACAGTCGTAGTGGTCTTTTAATAAACATCCCTCAAATCTTGCAGACTGTGGGCAGGAGCCGACTTCAGAGCCACACAATAGTCCCTCTACGGGGGCCCGCCGGACCAGCATCAGTCCATCAGGTGGTCAACGCCTCCAGGATTCAACAACTACAGCATAAGGCTTGCAAGCTGACTGCTGCTCTGAAGGGAGGGCAGGCCTTTGTCTCTTCTGCCACTCAGAGAAAGGTTGTCACCCTGGCTCCTCCTTTAGCACAAACCCCTCCCCCAATGACTGCTTCTTCAACAGTTACTCAGCCTCTGCAAAATGGTATGTGATCAGGGGTTCATGGAATATTTCCAGCACCTTAACATGATGCAACGTATTTGTAAAAATTCCAACGACTTCACAATTGCTCCACTAACGGTAACATTGATCAAATGCTGTTGTGCGTATGTGTTTTCTTCCTCGCAGTCAACTACTTGCCTGTTGGCACTGCCATCCAGGTTGGCAACAACCTGCACTTTATTCTCCCTGAGGGAAGCTACACTCTACCAATATCATCCATTGCAAGCCCTGTCACTTCAGTCATTAGCCCAATTTCCCCTGTGCACACATCCCAAGTTGCCCCTATGCACACGAATCATTCAATCCAAGCAACCCCTATAAACTTGTATCATCCGTCTCCAGGGACACCTGTTCACCTGTATCACGCAACCCAAGTTACCCCGATACATTCATGTCATTCCACCGCTACGACCCATCTTCCTGTAAAAGCTCAAACAACATCACCACCTGCTGTATTATACACAACTGCAGTTACCACTGCTCCCCAAGCAGCTGCTTATGTCGCTGCAAAGGTGAGGAATGTGTGTTGAGATGTTTGCAGCAAATGTTATATTGCATGTGGAATATGAACTAGGCTATGGTATTCAATTGCATTTTTTCACAGGTAAAATTTGAACCTCAATTCAACTAACAAAAATTTCTTCACAAATAGCATTGACTATATATCTCTTGTTCTCAGCCCATATCCACTAAACGCAAAGTGAAGCAGCGAACTGAGGTCAACGCCAAAGTCCCACATGATGTCCGGCAGCGATATGTTAACATGTTTGTGGAAGAGTTCCTCAAAACATCAACGACTGTACAGAGCGCCTTTGAAAAGGTTCAATTATCTTTTTTTGTTCAGATTATGAGTAAAGTACCGATCTTAAACCACTGTAAAACATCTAGTTTGACTTTGTGTTTCTTAGGCACTCACTGAGGAGAAGACTGTGTATGAGCGCAGTGTCAACAAACTGAAGTATATGAGTGTTGCTGTGAACGCACTTAAGAAGTTGAAAAACCAGAGCACTTTGACTGCCAAAGGTTAAGTATTCTGGAGGGATTTAAGGAACCTTTTAATGTTTTTAATCATTGAAGCAGACCAGAAGCTAAATGTTTTAATGAGGAGAAATAAGGAACAGATATTTTGTTGGTTTTACTGTTTGCCAATAATCATTTCAAATTATGGTTGCCCAGCTGAAAATGAATCTAGTGTCCAGCAATTGAAAGGCAGCATTCCACTCAACGTGAAAGCCCTCAAAGGAAATGGTAATAATGACGGTTGCACTTTTAGCCAAATTATTTACTAAACCAAATACAGTATTGCAATATTGTCCTGTTCCTGCCTTTAACCTATCAATTTTGGACCATATCGCTAACTAAGAATATACATCTGTTTTTGTACTGGTAATTTCGCAATAAAGACGACACTGCACTGTATGAAAGCTTAAAAGAGCATATTCTGACTGAGGAGATGTTGGCGGAGAACAACTATCCTCTCCAACACCCAGAGAATCCTGGTTGTGCAATTCTCTTTGCAGACACAAAAAAGAGCATCAATGATGGTAAGTTAAGAAAATACATATGTATGGCTATGCTCAGTAATGATTTCATCTAATGAAAACGGATACTAATATTTTCATGTTGGTGTTTCCTGCTAATTTGTCCTCTAGAGGGCATACTTTACCTGTAGAGACTTAAGTGCTCAACTCTGCACATTCATCCAACTTATGTAATATGGTTTATTTTTCTTGGGGAAAGCCCTCAAGAGGATTTGCTGTAGATGTGGGGCTACCTACTCTGTTGGCCAAACTGGCAAACACCTACGCAAAGAAGAGTGCACCTACCACTATGGTAAAGGAGTGGAGAATAAAGGTGAGTGGTTTTTCAGTTAATTATGACTGGCTAATATTGCAAGATGTTCTGATGACTACCTACATTTGTACCTTTCCTTGCAGTACCGGGTGGTGTTGAAACTCGTTATAGCTGCTGTGAAGGAGTTGTTGGGGCCCCTGGATGTCAAGTCTTTAAAGTAAAGTAAAAAATACAACATTTTGAGACATCAAGTTATGCTCTTTAACAGAAACCTAAAATGTGTATTTTTGAAACAGCTACATGTCCATGATGCATTCAGCCTGGATGGATTTGTACGTTCCCTCCCTAGAACTTACCTAGACATTGACTGTCCAGGGGTTTATTCAGTGGACTGTGAAATGGTGAGGGCCTAAGCTCTTATTACTACATAACCTGTATGATGAATGAGATGTGGTGTGCATTTGTTGTCTCAAACTTCAGTGTTTATTTCACTATTTATCCATGTCTCACTACTTTTATTTTGTAATATTATACCAAATGAATACATTTCCAAATGCCTTACAGTGTTATACCACCCATGGATTGGAACTATCCAGAGTGACTGTGGTCAACTCCAGTGTTCAGGTAGTCTACGACGCCTTTGTCCGACCCGACCATGAAGTCATAGACTACAACACCAGGTACTCTTTCTAAACAAACCTATTGACAATGTGCACCTCGTCTTTGTTTGTATTCAATATTGAAACGTAGGGTTTGCGGTGGCTCATTTCTACCATTTGAATAATTTAACAGTAAGTTACGTTTTTATTTAATATTTGAACTGCTTAAAACTGGAACCCTATACTTTTGGAGCAGGTTCTCAAGTGTTAGCGAGAAGGATGTGAAAGGCACCAGCTCGTCTATCAGAGATGTCCAGGAGACTTTGCTGAAGTTCATAAGGGCAGACACTATTCTGATTGGACACAAACTTGAAACAGACCTGTGTGCACTAAAGGTGGGCTGGGCTTCATTGCTATCGGATAAGTTGGTCAATAGAATGTTTAAAACCTTTTCATATCAAATGAAAATACAAGTGCATTTCAAGGGATGTTAAATCACATACAATTACTGTTATGAAAATAGTCCAACTTTGTTTGACATTGGCATTACTGTGATAATAGGGAGTGGACACTATTAGTGTGTGTTCACTAGCCAGGAGTAGTTTCTGAATGCATCTCCTGATTGAATTTCTCCCTGGCACCTGCAGTTGCTCCATGCAACGGTGGTAGACACCTCACTTGTATTCCCTCATCGGCTGGGGCCACCTCACAAACTGACCCTCCACAAACTAACGGCTGACAACTTGAGGAAGATTATACAAGAGAGTGGTGGGTTCAATAAACCACTGCTGTGTCTTTCAGTTTAAGGCTGTTCAAAGTGTATTCCAGCCTCTGATTTGTTTTAGTTTGGGAAAAAAATTACATTTCACAAATATCAGTAGGTTTTGCTATGAACTGAGTGATGGGTGAATGTGCAGACACACTTAATATTTAACCTATCATCCTTATTTATATATATTCTGTTAATACTTTTGTTAATATTGTTATCTTATATCACCTAGTTTGTGGTCATGACACTGCAGCGGATGCTGCAGCATGCATGGAGCTTATGTTGGGGAAAGTCAAAGAAGATGGAAAAGTCCGAAGATGGTGACCTGAAGAAATGAATTTTGATTATTCATGCCATATTAGTGCTCCTGAAGCGTATACTTTGAGTTGCGGCTATTAATTTTTTTTTTTTTTTGATGGCTCTGTTTTTTGCTATGAGAGGCTTAGAGTAACAATTTATTTTGTTTAACGTGATCACATTACACGGTTTGACATGATTGTATTTATTTTTACTGGCCTCTTAATTATGAAGGCAAGCCATTATGGATTGTTTTGGGATCTATTGCACTTTATTGAGTATGGTGGAACACTTGGGGAAGATTATTTTCAGTAAAAACCACTATGAATTACTCCGTGTGGTTTTATGAGCTCCTAGCTAGCCGATGAACATAAACTGTACCAGGTGCCATTAATTAAACTAATCAAGCCATGCACACCTGATTACAATTTCTACAATTATTTCACAAAAGCATATAAAGCCTGTCGAACAGTGTTATGTGTTGGCACACTGCTCTAAACATTGGTTGAATATTGAAATGTGCATCTTAATGCATGGTTTTTGTAGTCAGAATGTTTAAGTTGCAACGTTTTAAACATCTTTTTTCAGTCTAAGGTTTCCACCCTACTCCTTCTACAACACATTCCCCACTAGGCATATGTTTTAGACATCAACATTCTCTGCAGACTTTGCAGATGTAGGCTTTCATTCCATGTTTTTTTTTATTTTTTTTTATCCTTATACTTTCAAACTTATTGAATCTAATCATCAAATTGTCATTTGGACTGTTTATACACGGAAACTCTCATCCAAAGATTATCCTTTATACAAACCATATACTGTAGTATTATGTGCTTCATTTATTTGATGGTTTATGTGCTTTCTGATGCAAAATGTTATTTGACAGTTTTACTGCTGAAGATACCTTTCCAACTGTTTGTTGCTCAGCTCTGCCAGGTTAGTCAACATACTGAATATAATTTCAATACTTTTAATATTTATTATATTATATGAGGTTTTGTGCACCTACAATAGGCTTCCAGCCTATAACTCAGTCACTGTTAATGGTAGACATGGTTGAGATATCAAATTACTCAGGATGGCGTTTTAATTGATGTTGCAAAGTTCCTTATTGATCACGTAGTATTGATTGATATGAGATAAAAAATGCAGTAGTCAATGAAGTCTAATTGACATGCATTAAATCAAAACCTATCAAAAATAAAATACTAATGTTTCAGTTTAATGAATAAAATTAATAATAATGCTGTACTTATTATTAGCGTGCATACACACATCTATTTTTGTCTTCCTATTTTTATTAACTCACAAAGATATACAGATTGGAAGCTTTATTGAAACAAGTATAATCACACTGGGCAGCTGAGAATGCCACTGAAATATATACAGACACCTTTAATTAAACCCAAATATATGTTCATGACAGACAGTGGTGTACTTTTAAACATTCATCCTGAGAACTGCATTTACCGCTGTGCTTTAATAAAATAATTGTTAGGCATTAATGTTACTCTGCTTTACTCTTTAACTTCCCCTTTTCACCCAAGCACTTCCGGATGCAGAAGTGGATGAGGATGCCGAGGAAAAGGGCAAGGATCAGAACAAAAGCCAAGATGAAAAATAGTACATCAAGACTGTGGTACTGATACCAGGTGAGTTCGTGGGCCTTTACCCTCAGATGCTTGGCACCTTTGTTCCGCATTGTGAACTCAATCCAGAACACTGCTTCATCCTTTGGACCGACGGGCCGGTCATGGTGGATTCTGGACAACCGCATGGCATTTTCTTTGTAGCTGTTGATTAAATACATTTAAATGGGATGTTTGTTGTTGTTTTCAATATGTGAAGAAGCACAAATTAACTAAACTTAGATGGTCAGCCCATTGCCTCGCAGGTGCAAATTGAAACGTATATTCTTTTGCTTACTTCGCTTAGTTGAATACAAAACTCACGAGGGATAATTTATGACAGCCTTTAGTGCATTCACAAGGTCCTGGGTCTCCATTAAGTTGAAGTCCATGATCTCTGCAGCTCCCTTTGCCTTCATGTGGACCATGTTGTCTGGCTGGTCAGCAAACATGGGAATCCCCACCATGGGAACCCCATGGTAGATGGCCTCATAGATTCCATTGGTGCCTCCATGGGTGATGAAGGCTCTGGTCTTAGGGTGACCTAAACACACCAACACATTCTGTACATCATCTCTCTTTTACATCATATGGTTGAGTTTATTGTAATATGTAACTTATTTTTAAGTTTCAATACAAAGTTGAATGTGTACATATGTGTCTATCAGCACATTTATATCGAGTCATATAATGACATGAGTTTGTAGATGTAGCCTACCTAGCAGATCATTCTGAGGGATCCAGTCATACACTCTGGTATTGGGACCTAAGGTCTTGGGTTTCTCCCCATTGTGTCTCCACAGAACCTGGTCATAGTTAAAGAGTTCATAGTTATAGAGTAAAAGACATCTTTTCAGCGTGTACTACCTTTTAGTGTTTGCTGGAAAAAGAATATCCGTTTTAATTCATGTCTTTAATAATGACACAATACACGGTCAGGATATGTAAATATTGCACATTACCTGTGTATTAGTTGTTTGTGCAATGTATTCATAAATATATGGAATTGATATGCTTCTATGTCTCTGACCTTTTGTGGCATCTGTGCAAGGGCAGAGGCTATCATGTTGGTCCTTTCATTGGTCATGTTCTTGATCATTGAGCCCAGGGTGAAAACCACAATGCCATGATCCCCAGAACCCTTCACAAACTCTTCCATATCCTGGTAGAAGTGAAAATGTTATGCCATCAGGTATTGGTTTCTTCACTTGTCTTATGTTTAAATTTAAAAACATCTGTCACACCTGGGGTAAAGGCTTGGCTGGCCTGCAGTGGATTCCCCCTACAAACTTAAAGTTGGGGAGGAAAGGACGGGAGAATTCAAAGTCCCAGTATGTTCTGATCAGCCAGATGTCTGCTCTGCTCATCATCTCACATGATTTAGTGGGCTTTCCTGTGGACCATTCACAAATTAGTCCTGTACTTTCAAATAAACAATTGGCATTAGCTAAGTGATATAACATTTTCTAGATTTGTATCACTTTTTACCACTGTGATTGTTGTAAGCCTACATTTTATGCCTATTCAAAATACCATATATTTGATTACTTGTTTAAATATTATGCCATGGATTCATCTGATTTAAATTGACAGTCTAATTTTATATTTTTTATATATTTCTTCCTATTTTCTTAATCTCTGTTCTCCTGTATCGTATTCCAAACTATTAATGTTATTTTAGCAAGCCAAAGCTTTTTGTAATTTCTGTTTAGAATTTATAAATAAGTGATAAATAATATTTTTTTGAAGATAACATTTAGAATATTTATTAATATGCATCATAAAATGTGACTACATTTTAGTCAAACCGATTACCACTTTATGTTGCTGCAAGCACCGCAATCCAAAAAATAGAGCCACATACCTCTGACCTCCGTGTAGTACCCATCCAAATCCTGCCACATCATAGAAGCTAACAAGTCCTGTGAAGCATAGAACAGAAAGTTCCACATTCTTTCTGAAAAGCTCATTTGGTCCGTTAGTTTAATCATGGCTCCAGGGACATAGGATGGCGGAGCAGGTAGTTGTCCACAAAGCCTCTCCCAAACGTGGGCAATGGAGAAGCGAAGGGTAAAGACCAGGGGAACATCCAGGATATTAGCAACCAGGTCACTGCAAGGATAGATGGGGTCTGCCAGCAGCAGGTCATACTTAGCCTCCTTCAGCTTGCCCATGACGGTTTCTGACTTCAAGAGTCCGTTGCATATCTTCAAAGACAACAGCATATCCTTTCTCATAAGCTGAAAGTACTTGACATGGAGTTGGAAGTAGCTCAAATGATCGATCTCGTACATGGAGAACTTAACAAACTCTTCGAAGAAGGCTTCATTTTCCTCTACAGACACAGATACGTTAAAGGGTTCATAAGTGAAGCTGGACGATTCAGTAGGGTTCATGAATAAGGAGGCGCTCTGCACCAAAACGGTGACCTTGTGTCCTCTGTCGATCAGCGTGTCCAGTACAGGCTTTAAGTTGATCCAGTGGCTTCCGTCTGTGTACCACACCAAAATCTTGCCACTGTTAACATACCCTGTTATGCATAGAATCAGGCCAAACACAGATGCATACTGCACAAGCTTCATGGTGACTGTGAGAAAAGCAATGCATTCAGCTGTTCCTGAACTGTTCTAAACTTCTGTACCGAGCCTAAACCAATCATTAACTCAGATCTGAAGTCAAAGTACCTTTTCTCTTGAGGTAAAAGACAAAGACTGTAAAAAGTCAACAGAGTAGTTTATTTTCCCCAAAGTTGTTGAAAAACCACTGAGGCAAGGTGCAAGATTTAAACCAACCATTCTTTGTTTTAATGCAGAGAAAGATGTTTGAATGTACCCAAGAAACATTCAGAGATGTTCTGAACTTTGATTGTTCATTTCTACCTTTCTGACCCATGCCTATTATCCTTTATGTCTTAATTATTGGTCTAAAGTGTAGTGGGCATGTAAGGAATTTTGTCATTGGAGGATAGTTGTATGAAAACATCTGAAACTGGACTCTTCTCCTCCTTTCTTTAGTGTCTGTTCACGTGTCCCACATGTATGTACAGTAGGGATTTAAGACCCTGACTTCTACATATGCCCACATCTGTTTCTTATTTAATACATATATCCAAATCAATATCCCAGTTTTACACTTACACACATGCACAGAGACCTCTTCTGCAGCTCCAAGCCTACAGCATTGTCCCTCAGAGTGTAAAATTTGTGGCAACGTGTAGACATGACAACAAACTGGTCGTACAAAAATGTTTAGGAAAAAATGCACTGTGTGAAGATTACCAAATTAGTAATGAGTCACTCACAGATTGCTTTATTCACCAGTCATTTACCATCCTACCCAACCTTAGTGTGTGGAAGTGGTGAGTGTTACGTGTATTCAAGAGGTTTTAAACGGCAAACGTAAGTTTTAAATTTGATTAACTGTGGATAAAGGAATTTAAGTTTTATTTCAAGACCCAGAGTTTATTGACACAGAAAGATATGCATCAGGAGAAATAAGCAACCTATGTTTGTCTGGGGCGATCGGGTCATCGCCTATGTAATTCATCACCCAAAAACACCCACTGGCCATTTACACTACATTTTGGTCACACACCATTTAAAACATTGTGTCAAAGAATGTAAAGAAACTTGCAATGATATAATCACAATATTTGATGCATGTTCATACAACGATGTGCAACTTGCTGTCATACAGTAGGCCTACCATATCATGACAAAAAATAATAAACTGATATACTATGACTGTGTTTTCTTAGGTGGGTCTAAGTATCACAAGTGTCCAACGACTCTTGGGGTCACCTTTTTCCATCCTCTTTTCTTAGGGGGATCCTCTTCCACTTTGCTTCCTTACTTCCCTGCTCCTCTCTCAGCACTGGGGTCGGAGTAACAGCGTGTTGCTTTTTGAAGTAGTCATTTGCATAATCAGATTAGAACGTGGGATTGTCAGTGGGCTCCCCCCATCTAAAAGTGCTCCAGAGGGAAGAGAGTGCTGTCCAGTGCAACAATAGAGGGGGACCTCTCCACCACCCCAGCCGGGCTGCACCTGCATCCCACCCACCCTGGCTGAGCTGGTCAACTCTGTCTCCGCACGGAGGAAAGACTACAGCTATGGGGGAGAGAGACAGCGCAGAGAAAAGGGAGTAAGGGAAAGGGTGGTGGTGGTTGGGGGGGGGGGGTATTCAAACATGTAGAGTGTGAATTGGCTTTAAGGGGATAAAGAGCTCAGGGCCTATCGGTTGGCACCCAGCCCCAGAAATTCTTTTTAAGGGGCGCCTCAGCTGGGAGAGTGCTGGGCTGCCTGAACTGATCTGCTCCATTGTGATAACCAATTCAGACAGTGTGCTAGACGCTGATAAGGAAATGTGCTCTCAATAGACCATTACCCGCATACTTGGGTGAGAATAGTCAATCAGGCACATATACTTATGGTAGGAGATGAGCAGCATAAAGATTTGTAAATATGCAGTATAAGTCATTTTATAAGTGCAATGAAAGGTAACATTATATTTTCATTGTCATCAGTGTTTGGGTGTGTAAATATTGTGCATCCACACAATAGTTTATAATTGGTAGTCAACCTGAAAGCTATTAGGAATATGTTCAAATGTATGATTGTATCCAAACATAATATTTTCTGTACGCTTTAATTAAAAGATACAAAAATAAGATATTTTAAAAAAAAGCTATTTGAAAGTTGTGGAGTTACAATAAATAACACTAAATTATATCAATGTAGAAGTTTTTAATCCCCAATAGAGTGCTGCGTGGCATTTTTCGGTGAGAATACGAGGTGTCACCTGTCCAATCCCACAGGCCTTCAGTGCGTGTGTCCAGCTGCAGTCTGCTCCGTGTACACACTATTAGCTGTTTTAGCTAATGGTGGGGAGAAAAGCCCCTAAAGTCCCTAAACCCACTGACTGTTTACTCTTCAGCTCAGTTGTTGTAGCCTGCTGACAGGAAATGAGACAGATTTCAACAACCACAATAGGTGATTAAGCAAATTAATGTGTGACCCCGTGTAACTGCCTCTGTTCTGATGACATCACAGATGGTCCACAAAACAAGGAAAGTTGTTATTTTCTTTAATAAGGTAAAATAAGATAAAGTTTCCTTTCTATGCTTCAACCCTGTTGATCTGTTTTTCATTCTTACTACCCAAACACAACATGATACCAATTGGTAAACCAAAAACAAGTAAATTACAATATATATTTCTATTTAAATGTCTTACTTACCTATTACGTTGGTTTTTAATTATTTTTGTTGATGAGAAAGAACATGAAATACATCGAAAACGTTTGCATTTTGGACTAGGAAGATAGGCCTATGTCTCTGCAAATAATATTCCCGAGTTATCAAATTAACAAATTAGTATACCAATTGTGTTTGCAAAGTCAAAGTGTTTGTATCATTAGTGCGTACAGGATTAAGTGCTTGGTGATGGCAGAGGAGAGAAGCATCTTAGAGTTTGGTCAGTGGTCAGTTTGACTGCAGGGTGACCTGTGACTCTAGGGCACAAGTTAAGCTTTCCTTTCTCTCACCTACAAGCAAACTGGACAGAGTGCAGAGGTCAAACTTGTGTCCACAAGGCCATCACAGGACCAGTAGTGGACAATCAATACTGGGCCCATTGAGCAGAAACAAGGGCTTTCTAAAGGGTCTAAAATAGACTTGGACATAGCAGCTGCAGCTCTTGACTTTGTTGACACATTAAGAGACGATATTTCAGAAAGGTGATATTCCTATTATGAAGAACATAAGGTTGTAATACATTTTTTCAAATCTTTTATTTATCAATCGCTTGAATAAATAACATATAATCACAAACAAACCCAAAATAAATGACAAATGAAGCACACAAAGATTGATATTCTAATAGCCTTGACATACAGTATTGTCAGTAAAATAATACTCTTTGGCTATATGATAAGTTTGTTGTACAAATAAGGCAAACTACTATTATGTGCAGACAAAATGATCCATTTAAATGTTTTTCGAACAGGAATGTCAGTTTTGTCATACTTCATCAGCCAAATTCCCATATTCCTTATAAATAATAAAAACTTCAACATTAAAAGACCCAAATAAATAATATTTTACAAAGGGTCTTTTTTTTCTCTCACTGAGAACAAACTGGATACACAAAGAGTAAATACAAAGCTAGGTCAGATAGTCTCCTTAAAGAAAAGGCATGTCAACATCAACATTCTTGGCTGCAATCTTTCTGCAATTTGTTGACTAGATATCTTTTTAAATAACTATTCCTGAAAATTAGAAATAACTTAATATGTTCAATTTGCATTCGTTGCATAATGCCGTCTTATTACAAAACTCTGAACCATGAATTTGAATACTGACATGGAAACATGAAATACATGAAAGAAGAATACAAATTAATTTTCACAACTACTCTTATACTCTCCTGTAAATTTTCACGAACCTTCCTTTGTCAGTTTTTCCTGCACAAGGTGGCTGCATCGCTGTTCTTTGTAATGGCATCATTCACAAACATCCAACAATCCTTTGTCTTGTGCATTTTTACTCAACAGTGTTACCCCAAGACATTGAAAATACAATCCATTTTTAGGAAACAATGTTTGTACGGTTCAAGACTACCAGGTTTCAGAACTGTCACAGCTTGATCCAGGAGAGGGGGTGTCTGTGTCACTGGCGAGGCCCCATGGCTGTGAAGAGGAGGAGTGAAGGTGGCCCACATTGCTTCTGAGGTAGGTAAGCAGGGCGGTGGGTGAGTGGGAAGCCGGCTGTCCACTCTGGCTCTGCAGCAGCTGCACTAGGAAGTTGATGTAGCGCATGGCCAGCCGTAGGATCTCGTTCTTGCTCAACTTCTTCTCAGGGGGGTGAGTGGGGATGAGCTTGCGGAGTTCTGCAAAGGCTGTGTTGACATTGTGTTGGCGCCAGCGTTCCCGCGTGTTAGTGAATACCTTCCTGGTCATGTTTCTGCTGAGGTAGGTAAGGGGACAAATTAAGATTTCTTTTTTTTCCAAAGAAAAACAAGTTAATACTGAAGATTGATTCATAATTAGGGCTATTGATCCTAAGTGTCATAAGTGTTGGATGCTAAATTGATTTCTACTAAGAAATGTAAATATTCTAATGATTATAATATGTAAAATTTTATTAAAATGTCAAGTGTAGATAAATTAATAAAGATCTATGCAGAAATGTCCTATTTACAAATTCTAAAACATTCAATTTGAGCTTGACAATATTGAAAACAATTTCTTTGTGTTTTATTTCTAAATCTTACCTGTGAGCTGTGGCGTGCAAATTAATCAAGTAGCATAGGAGTGCGTGTCCCAGGTCATCTGAGATGTGCCCTGCTGCAGTACTCCAGTCTAGGTACAGTCAGTCCAGTGTGCTCATGCTGTCTGAAGCCTGTGAGAGGGTGTGATAGAAAGAGGAGAGGAGAGGAGAGGAGAGGAGAGGGGGCAGAAGACTGCTGCATGCACACATCTCACATTTTATAGCAGGGTGGAAGTCCTTTTGTGTGACGTGTGTGTGCTGTCGTGGAGCCTCTCTCCTGCTGTCTTCCCCATTGTGGACAGTGATGATGGCTACAGTCTGAACTGTCTCCCTGGAGGGCACATGTCTGGGAAACAAAGAAATGTCCTTGGGGGTCAAAATGCATGAAATTGTTATTCACAAAAACAAATAACCAAGAGACTTTTTTGGAACCTGTACAGGCACTCAACATGCAAAACAATCCACAGCTTTCTAAGTTGCGTTTTTTGGATTCTTTACTACAACTCAATCTAAGAAGTTGCAACGAAAGGTGACACTATGAAACAGATTCCTATTATTGTAAAGCTAAGACGCTTTGCCTTTTGATCCTGCATTTACTGTTGTGGGCACTTGTTCCTTTTCTATGCTTTAAAACATTATCCATGGGTAACCCCATCACTAAACCTTGATACCACTGGCTCAACTACCATTCAGTTCAGCCTGATTGGGCCACAAAAGGTAAAAATACCATATCCAGATTGACAGTGGAACAATATGGGTTTTGTTATTACTATGGTAATCTTGTTTAGTCATTCCATGGGACACACATAAATTATAGAGAACACGGGGGACAGCGGTGTCGCCGGGTCACATGCATGAGTGTGAGCCACCTCTCAGAGCACCGACTGCCACTCTCCACCGTCCTCCACCCCTCTCTTTCTCTGTGCCTCCCACTTTCAACCTCCTTTTAGATTAAAAAAGCCAACGTCTAGTTTAACCAATTGTCACTGCTCTTTTTACACCCTTCAAGTGTTGTTTCAAAGACGCAGCCTTCCATACAAGTCTCTCTGTGTGGAGTAGGAATTTGCATAATCCGATTAGGGCCTGGGATTAGGGCCGGGGCCGGGAGAACAGGCCCGATGGGAGACGCCCCTGAATCGGAGCCATTCATGGGTCTTGCTGCACTTCCAAGGGGCTGCACCTGCAGTATTGGGCTGGGCTCCCTCAATCCTCCAACACAGGCTCAAGGTCTGCAGACACACTCACAGCAGGCCCTTCCAGACCCCCATGTCCCCCAGGCCCTAACAACCCTACTCATCCCAAGACTCGACATGACACATTATAACATAGTAGGACTTTTCTGGCTTAAGAACATAAAACAAGCCATGCAATTTAGCAAGTTTAACTATTTTTTAAAATGTTAAGTGTAAAGGATCATTCGTAAAAGAATAAATCCCCTAGACAGATATAGATATGACACAAATGAACTGATTGGTTACAAAATGTCCTTTCCCTCATCCTCCAGTTTACTCAACCAAATGCTATCGCATGAGAGCAGACCGCTATAAAACATCCCAGTTGTCTGACCTTTCAATGCAGTGGTCAGGCTAGTATCCAGCTTGAAAGGTTAGCCCAGTTTGAACAGCCTGTTAATTCCCACAATATGTCTCCTATTCATACCAGGGCTAAAGTGTGGCAGGCAGGGGATATTACTGGGCCATTACACTGCTGTTTACCTAGTCTCCATCTAGGGAGCTCTTTAGCGATCTTGGCCTCTCCCTTTGTCCAAGAGCCATTAAAAACACCTGTTTTGGCTCTCTTTATGTTTGGCCTGTGGTTGTTATGAGGCAGAGTAGCCAAAGCGACATTGAGAGAAAGGCTAGGTGGTTATTGACGGTGGTGGCTAGCATGTGCATGGACAGGGGAGGAGAGGGAAGGGGAGGGGCAGGCACGCAGCAGTCGATGTCCCCATGGCAGTCTTTGTCTGGAGCTCATTCCTGAGGGAGCTGGCTTCACTCTGCTGGCTCGTGAAGATAAGCACTCCCTCCACACGCTGAGGGACGCTGATAAGGGTATTGCTGCGCTAGATGAATGAACTCGTTTTGAGCTCCAGCATGGAGGAGACGTCAGTTTAGCTAGGAAATGAGTCACACACACAGCACCAAGCTCATAAATGGAATTGTGATGTAATGTTCCACGCAGAATGACCAATGTTCACCGTAATCTATCAGTGTGTTCAATCTAACCTGGTAAACAGTATCATTCCTACTTAAAGGTGGCTTCTTTTTTTTCTTGTTGGCAGCATAATGCATTCTAATAAAAAATAAAAAATGTAAACCGACATGTTCCTCATACCTGTACATGTGTGACCCTTCGTTTTTGGAATGAATCCCGTCTTGTAAGCATCTCTCTTGCACCATTCAAATTGAAATGCAGCATCTGACTGACTACCATAAATCCCTTCAACACGTGTGGCATTTAGGGTCTGTATAGACTACACAGTCTTTGTAAAGTGCCCCCTCATTGTTGGTAAATAGTGGCCACACGTCTGAATGGTTTTTACTGGGGTCTCAGTGACCAGTCCACCTGCTGCTTCCCACTACAACCACCATCATCTTTCACAGTGAACTGAAAAAGGTCACTGGACACAAAAAGACAAACATATTAATGAGGTTAAGAAAGTTTCAATAAAGGCAGATTAATATAAGGGGTGAAATAAATCTGTCTTTTATTAAAAACATGTCTCGTATTTACATTCATGAAAATAACAAAAGTGAATTCACAGCTTCAAATAAATAGCAAATAATCTAAATTTAGAGAAAACTTTACCTACTGTATGTATGAGGAAGAGAGCAACATTTTCCACAACACAGCAACAGAAGTGACCTTTTAGAAAAACCTTAATCTAGTTTGTCCGTCACTTCTTCCAGGCACCTTCTCATAACTGAGCTTTCCTCTCTTGAGCGGCGTCAACACTGGAAATAAAAACAATACCAAGCAGAAATACATTTTAAAAACTGATCGATAAAAAAATTTAAATACAAATAATTATTTATACACTGTAGATCTTATTTTTGTAATAATGTCATTATTACCGGTGCCGACGACGTCTGTTCCGTAGGCCCTCCTCTTCCTTTCCAGGCCTGTCCTGTAAGAGGTGCCATAACCTGGGGACTCCTCCGGACCACCACTCACACCGCAGGGGCTGTGTCTGGCCGGGGTCCCAGCCCAGGACAGGGTCCCTCTGGGGGAGCTCAGGGCCTGGTAGGGTTCACTGCCGTGGTACTGGTAGTCCCTGTTGCCTGGGGTGTAGGACAACGTCTCCCCGTCGTTGTCGTAGGCTGGTCTCTGTGGGTTTGGCTTGTAACTAAACAACGCCTCCAGTTTAAAGGGGTTCTCTGTGGTGGGGTGGTTTGATGGTTCTGTTGGATAGCCACCATATGACTCCTGCTGTTGACATGGCGGTGCTCTCTCCATCCACTCATCTGCTCTTCTGTCCCACTCACCTCCTCTCATCCATCTAGTAGACTCCCCCACCTCATCTCTTTTCTCCTCTTCCCAGGGGTTATCGTGACTCCAACTGTTCTGGGAGGTGCTCAGTGATCTGACCGATGGGCCTAGATCCACTTGAAACTCTCTACACTCCTCACTGACCATAGCTGGACCATGTAGATCAAACTCCACAGCTTGGCTCTCAGTCCTGGATGAGCTAAGGGGAAAGCCAGCCTGTTGACCGAGGAAGGGCTCTGGGTTGGAGCTGAGAGGTCGCCTGTGGCCTCTGCTGGAGCTCCAAGGGCTTTGGGGGACACCAGGGTCTGGCTGGGAGAAGCCTGTGGGGGGATCAGGATCGGAAGGCTCTGTGCTCAGTGCGTACAGGGAGGTGGTGTCGCTGAAGAGCTACAACCAGAAGAAGAGACCAGAGAGAGAGACACTATAAATGTAGTGAATTAATTGTATGCAACATGGTAAAGCTAATCCATTACCATTAAAAGTCTGAGGGTGTTGAATTGCCACTAGTCAAACAGCTGTGCATTATATTAGGGTTGCATTTTCTACATAAAAATGGCCGACAACCCAAACCCTTGACAGAGACTTGAGAAGCTGAGTAGTCCCGGGTCACCTTGAGGACTTTATGGGGGACCTCTGGCAGAAGGTCCACTAGCTGGTCCAGCAGGGCCCCCAGAAGCCACTGGAGGGAAGGGGCCCGGGTCAGCATCAGCTGGCACACCAGAGGGTTGACACAGGGAAAAGCCAGCAAACACTTCTCTTCCTGGGGGAAACACATCTATGTATGGTTAGTCAAATACAGTAAGCTGTGGTAAAGCAGTTTCAAAGGTTTGAAAAGGCTAGTATAGCAGGTGAGATTAAAGGTTTCTCTGGTACAGTCAGGCAATCACACATGCAAACACACATTACAGTAATAAACCTGGACCACATGTTTTGGCACCATCACCTCTGAGGGGAGCACAGACAGCCAGGCTCTCTCCAGGTAGCTGACTGGGTCTCTGTTGCTGGCCATCAGACTGTGGCAGCAGATCCGGCTCAGCCCCTTGGCTATATTCACCACATCCGACACTATCAACACCTAAGTGCACACCGAGGTACCATCAGCAGACAGCTACTCAGACAACAGCCATCAGATATCTGAGTGTTTGTGGACAATGATGATGCAAGGGGCCTATAGGTCATGTACCTTGACATCCAGATCTTCAGCCTTCATGCCAAACAACACCAGGGAAGAGTAGACCAACACCAGGTTGCTGAAGCTCTCACTGGTCAACCTACACCAACATATGACAATTCCGTCATAATGCAGAATGTATTCAACCATTTCTCTTTCAGATAAGTCCCTAACAAATGAACTCCTTTAAAAACAACAGGCCCGAGATAATATCACCATGAATTGGATGTGTCTGTGTGTGTGTTTTCCCGCACCCTCCCCCTTGACTGTCAGGGCAGTGCAGTAAAAGCCAGCAGCAACTGTACTGCAGAGACAGGGCGGTCAGCCTCATCACCAGGCTCTCACAGGCCCTGTCCTGGCACAGCTCCTCCTGATCCTGCTCTCTCACGCACGCACACGCACGCACACGCACACACATGGGTTGGAGGACTTGGGGATAAGTGTGGCACTGAACCAGAAAGAAGTTACAATTGAAAACAATAAAAATTGTCAATGTCAATGATGTGGTAACAAGAGCGTAAAGATAAGCTGTGTCCATTTAATTGGCCCCCTAACCTGAATGATGACCGCAGTGCTCTCGTCTACTGTCACCACAGCGTAGTGGTGAGTGCCTCCCAGCATCTGTAACGACTGGCAGTGGCTCCGCTCCAATACCGTCATGTTATATCTGCAACACCAACAGCACACACCAGTCACTTCACAGATTCACTTTGTAGCTGGAAGCTGTAACATTATAAACAACTTCATATTTTGTTTGAATTTGGAAGTTTGAATTTACTGAGCTATCTTCAGAATGCTGCAGTGGGAAGACTTACGATGACTCCAACATCCGCAGCAGTGGCGGACAGTTGACAAGACCTTCTGTTACAATCAACACATAGGGGACATTCTGTTCCAGGGACCAACTTGGATCACTGACTGAAAGATGCCTCACCCAATTCACACAAACACACACACGTGCAAACACACAAACATACAGTAAATCGATTCACTATAATGCACCAGGAAATCATTTAAATGATTAAATCTAACTTTTAACTTCACAAGAAATAGCCAGAGGAAAAAAAACACTGAGCAACAGCTAGCTAGTGTTCTGAGCTCATGTCCTGTTACAAATTGAACTGGGCCCCCGAGCTCCACTAACAGTTGCTGGGGAGGGAGGTGTGGAAGGTGAGATGAGGGAGGTCCCTGTCCCTGCAGACCCCTGGCCAGGGGGAATGGTCCGCGGAGTGATACTCCACTACCAGGGAGAAGCTCTGCCACGGGAAGTCTGCTCCCATGTGCTGGCTGCACACCACCACCACACACACACTGCCACGCAGGCTTGGGTATGGGACAAGGAGGAGAGAGGCTGACCGTATTAGCTTCCCTATGATCAACGTATTTGAAGGCTCTGCGGTGGGATGGTGTCTGAAAACTCACCTGTCGAGCACGCGGGTACCACTGAGCTTACTCTGTCCTTCCTCGGGACAGACAGCTGCCACAGGTTTCCCTAGAAAACACGCTCCATGTATTACCACTCAGACTCCTAGTTTATCAGGATCTAAAACAACATTACATCAAGATGTTGGGAACAGATGCTTCCTTTACCAGTAACATGTTGGAGACCTTGGATTAGCGTCTCCCTGGCAGAGTCAGAATTCACTGATAGTATAACCAGCACCTACAACACAGAGAAAACGGAACAAACAACAAATGTAAGACTCAACTAGACTGTTCAACTGAAGTGCTACACTAAAGGTTAGGTCACCAAATATCCGACGTTTGAAAGTAATTGTGGATGGGACATTCGGATCTCAATATGGGACTACAGGACTGACCCCTGCAGCAAAGCGGGGTCCTGTGGCGTGGCACAGCCACGCGGCCACCTGCTCCTGCAGCTCCAGCAGCTTGGGGCAGGGCTCCTGGCTCCGCTGGCCGAGGTAGAGCACCACCCACAGCCTCCTGGACAGCTGCTCCAGACGCTGGCCCGAACACGTCTCCGCTGCCCGGGACAGATACTCTGGAACCGTACCGCAACACCACGTTTCAGGCTTTTTATTTATTTTATTTTATGTATTATTTTTTCTGCAGTCTTAACCGGCCTGTATGAGTGTGCTGCTTAGTGTGTGTGTGTGTGTATATAAGTACAGACCAGCGGCTGTAGTGAGGTCACACTTGAGGAGCAGGTCCTTGACGGTCACCAGCACGTGGATCAGAGCCACCTGGTTGAATAGCACTTCCTGCTCTGCAACAGCAGGACACAATAAAAACATACTGTTACATTTACAAATCAAGACACTAAGGCTGGCATCTTCTGGCCGATTAACCGATTAACTGGTCAACATACCAAATTCTCATTGGCGGATTAATCACTGGTGTTGCTTTCATAACACTTTTTAATCCATTATTTTTTGGCGGAAGGGACATGCAAACCAGATGTATTTTATTTTTGTGTAAGAACATTGATTTTGAATAATAAGTAAATAAAAATGTATTAAATACATTTAATCGTATGATTTAATAGTCTATAGGACTTATAAGACAGGAAGTCAAAACACACCCGTTTACAGAACTTAGAACTCGCCCAAATTGAGACCGTTTAATAGAATACTACTAGCGAAACGTATTCAATGTTTACTAGGCTTATTGTTGACACCATGTGGAAGAACTCCTGGTGTGGAAACATTTTATTAAAAAAGATAATAATACCAAATTTGCTACCAATTATTTACTTATCACAGGTCAATAACAAGCAAGGCCTATCACATAAAAATGGTAGGCATACGTCAGGTTGTCTGCTCGCATGCTCCGTCAACTTTGAACTTTCGTGTTTAACTGTTACGGCCACCCATACTTTGGTGTCCGTATTGTTTGCATTGTGTATGTGTGTATATGCGTTTTGTCTTCCCTTCTGTTTTTCCCTTCGCTATTCCCTTCATGCAGATTTGCCGCCTGCTTTCCGTTGGTTCCCTCCCCCTCATCACACACCATCAGCCATCCGTTGACGGACCAATCAGGATCCGATCCGTCTAGTTTTAAAACCCTTCTCCCCACCAGTC
>JAVQIZ010164105.1:0-13074 GCA_036023535.2 Galaxias brevipinnis
GAGGAGGAGGGTCAGATGCCTACCGTGGTTGACGGCAAAGCGAAGCTTCTGGATCACCGCCAGGTTTCCGCTCACTCTGTACAGCCCGTCCACGCTCAGACCTGTAGGAGCACAGGGAGTGTTGGAGAGATCCTGCAAACATGTTTCAAAAACTCCCCCCCCCCCTGAGGTAGAACAGACAGGACAGCTGGGGAGGGAGGGAGGGAGAGAGAGAGAGACACAGAGAGAGAGACACAGAGAGAGAGAGAGACAGAGAGAGAAGCGGGGCTTTCCTACCCGTGTTTTCCACGTGGTCGATGCACATGATGACAAAGTTGGGCACGGAGGTGTTCTCACTCTGGCACAGGCTGGACAGACTGCCTCCAAATACCTGGTCTGAGACACAAACAGTACAGAGGTTTTAAAAAAAAAAACACAAAAAAAACCAACATGGCCGTTTCGGGAGGCCTACATCACAGAGGCGCCACCGTCCTATTTTTTGTTACGGGAGTAAGAGGTGAGGTCGTTACCTTTGATGTAGCCTTTGTCGCGTACCGACTGGTAGGTGGGTCGTCGGGTCAGGAACTTCTTCAGCTTCACCCGCGTCTTCTTCTGCTCCGACGTGTCCATGCTCACAGAGCTCTTCATGGCTACGGAAACACAACCCGGGAACATGAACTCACCCGCTTGGCTTTTGGTCATTTTCATTGACGCTTTCATTTGAAAGCTACTACTGATGACCTCGTAGTAGCTCTACAAAAACCACTACATGCATCCTGAGACACAAGTGCAAAGTTCCATTTAGCCTCGGGCTCAGTGTTCCTGGGCTCACCTCTGCTCTTCTTGGAGTCTCGGTGGTCTTTCTCCTTGTCCTGTTTCTCCGCCCCGGGAGACTCGGGCATGTCCTCCTCGATGGCCTCGTCGGACTCCCATGCCTGGAAACACACGGCAGAGGGGTCATCAAGGGGTCATTCCATCCCAGTCAAGTCTCAAGTCACCTCAAGCCAACTTCAAGTCAAGTCCCTGGTCTTTATAACATAAATCTTTGGGGTGAGCCGTGAGTCTTGTACTGTTGGCCACTTTAAGCGTGGCTCACTCCTATAACTTTGACTCGGGTGGCCATCTCTGAAACACAGACACCTTCTGGGCAATTCTGTCCGGTCGAGTTTACCTCTCTGTGGCAACAAACGCATAATGTGCAGAAAACCTAGACCCCTTTACAGTCCTAAACTGTATGTTTACCCCCCTGGGGATATCTGTCGCCATGGTCTGGAGGTCCACGTTTCACTCACGTGCGTGCTGATGACCTCGATTATGGCCTTGTACCAGTCGTTGATGACGGTCTCGATCTCCGACTGGATCAGCAGCTCTGTGCCCTGTCGGGTTTTCAGCTGAGGGAACAGTCGCAGGTCATCGTTTACTTGGCTACTCCTTAGTTTTCTATGATAAGAAAGCTAACACCTTTGAACATTTAAAGGCAATGATTCAATGTGAATGTAACGTGTGCGGGGGGTATAAGAAATGCAGCCTCGTTTACCTCAAGGACATGCTTCTTGCTGGACTTGTCCTTTGATGCCCAGTCCACTGAGCCTCCTCTCAGGTCCACGGTGAACTCAGGCTTTGACTGGCTCCCTCCAAACTTCTCAAAAGAACAACGGAATTAGAGCATACCATTCAAACAGTGTTCGGAGTTGTTTTGAACGTTATGTTTCAATTAACCGAGGGCAGGTTATTCCAGCACACACCATGTAGGAGGAAAGCAGTACAAGGACCACATTTGTTTAAAAGCTACTGAAAGGTGAGTAAAATAAACCAACCTTAAACCTACAAGTTATGTGCATTTAGTATTGCATTTTGAGTAGGAGGATTAATAGCACTCCATTGTCAATTAGTAGATTATAATCAGGCCCTGTGGCCCTGTGTAACCTATAAACTGTAACGTACATGAATAAGAATCCCAAGTAAATCATGTCTGTTAATCTATTGCAGACAGGGCTGTCAAGACAATCACACTCTTCCCACCCACGCAGTGTTAATCACTTAACCAGAGAAGCAGCAGGCAGGAGATTGGACGGAGGGTAAATGACAGACAAGCAAGGAGGGCCAATGCGTGCGGAGAGAGAGGACATACAGCGGCAGCCTGGGCGGGCCCAGAGCGCACATAGGAGACTGCAGGGCGGGGCTTGACCGAGCGCTTCCAGTTGCTTAACAGCGTGAGGAGGAGCTCTGGGATAGAGCCACTACGATAGTAGGACTTTAGGAGGAAGAGGAGGAGGAGGAGGAGAAAGGAGAACGTCACGAGGAGAAACATGGAAAAGGGCGGAAGGCAGAGGGCGATGTGGGAGAGGAGGACAACATTTCACCCAAAATGGAACACTTGACCCGAGAAGTACGAGGCGGGAAGAAAAAGGGAGCTGATTCAGAGTAGAGGACAACAAAAATGGCTGCCCCCCCCAGAAGTACCAGCACCGGCACTAGTAGGTTCAGTGAGGTAGGACTTACCCAGCTGGTGCCGCCCCCCTGGCCCTTGGCGAAGAGCAGCGAGGAGCCCTGCAGCACCGTCCACGACGACGTCCAGTTCTTCCTGTGGACGGAAGTACAGAGGAGGGCAACGTCAGCTGATACCCAACAGGTCCTAGCAGCAGGAGGACTTTGGTTTTGTATGATATATTATAGGTTGTATTATATGTCTGTGTTCGAGCCTTGTGGGCTGTGTGCTATCCACATCCACTGTATACGATTTAAGCAACTCAAGAACCTTAGAATCAACGTGTACCATGGTAATAGAAAAGGTTCCTGTGGTTTATTTCCTATGAATCGTTACTATGTTTATATGATTATATTTCCTACCTGACTTTCTTTCCGTGCTCTGTGATCTTGGTGACGTTGAGGACTCCACACTTCTCGGAGGGCTGAGCAGAGAGACACACACACACACACACACACACACACACACACACACACACACACACACACACACACACGAGAACCTGTGAAGTACTCAGAGAAGTACTATGCCAACACAGCCTGGAGCGACTACACCAAACACAGGGAAACTACTCTGTAACTCAAAGACACACAAGCACCCACACACACGCGAGACGCTGGAGGAAATGGGTCAGCATGGCAGGCTAAACGTGTCGGGATTCCCATCTATGAATGTGCCCCAATTCAACCAGCAGAGGGCACTGTGACATCACACACCATCAGCCCCTGCTGCTATCCTTTAGGTAATGACACTGTGGAAGGGTGTGTGTAAAGATTCAGCCAGTTTAAGAATGGTGGATGCAGAGGATGGAGGAGGAGTGCCCTGAGAGATCAAAGACCAGCGTCTAAAAAAAGCCCATAGCAGTGCGAATGACCATGCGTGTTTTAAAGACAACCAGCCAGCAAGCCATTCAGCCAGTCAGCCGGGGGGGGGGGGGTATGTAGATGAAGCAAGGATACTAACGGTCAAGGGAGGCTGGGGAGATGAGGGGCAGGAGTCAGAGTCAGGGGAGCTCTGCCTGGCCGCAGCTGGACCACCCTCCTACCAGTGAGAGTGACAGACAGGGTCAACATGAGGACCGGTCATTCATTACATATCTAGCCAGCTACAGGAGATATGAGAAAGATTCAGCCGTTAGTGATTGGAGAGAAAAATTAAAATCGGGAGTCATCGGATGATTGTAAGAGGGCTTGATTTGATCGTTCAGGCAGACAACGGTGGCTGAGGTGGTATGAAGTTAGAATGCGATTTTGTTTGTAGGTTAAGAGACAGAGAGCATGCTCTTACGGAAGCTTTATGCCATACAGGCTGTTAAAAACAGTTAGTTTCAACGAGGCTAACTACAGTCAGCATAGGCACAGATCAGCATGACAACATCAATTGAGACATTTTAGACGTTTCGTCTAACTTCTTCTACTTAACTCGTTACCAAACACACAACAGAATTTGATTATAGCAACACTGGATTGGTGGGGACGGGACTACAGACGATAGGATACCAACTTTATCGCGGTAAAAAGAGAAGTGGAACATCCTCTTGTGATGGTCAGAACCGAAACGTCTTTTGAAAGGGAACTGCAATAGAACCAGTAAAGGGTGAGCACTACTCCTAAACCCACCCTGCCCGAGGTGACCTAATAAGGCACATTCCCTCCTACCCGTTAGAACACTAAACTCCATACATGACGCAATGCAAATCGTTGACTAGCGTTAATCCATTAGCCCATGAGACCTGTGCCACGCATCAACATTAGCAATCGGGATTAGATCCCACTAGCAAAACATCGTGCTGGGCTAACCCAAACACACAGCTACCTGACCTGATCAACGGCTGGCTAAACCTCACTGGCCCCCTGCATCGTACCCCTGCACTACAGAAAGGGTCGTTTTGATAAAGCGGCCGTTGCTTTGGGCGTTTCTGGGCAGCTGGAGCGGGTTGCGCTACCTTGTCGTTGAGGTCCAGGACGTAGGTGCTGTGCCTCCACTTGGTGAGCACGATGGGGTCCGGCTGCTTCCGCTCCAGGCTGCGGCTCTTGGGCGCGTCGCCGGGCTGAGGAGGGGATATGTCGTACTACGGACGAGGCGGAGCGAGAAGGAAAAGACCGACAGCGAGAGAGAGAGAGGGAGAAGAAAACAGAAAGATTAGCGTGGCGGTTCAGAGCCGAGGTGCCCCGCGCCCGGTGACTCCCCGACGGGGTGGAGCAGCCCGGGGACTCTCCTGGGTGGTGCAGCCCCTCCTACCTCTCTCCTCACTGCCCAGAGCACCATGGCAGAGGAAGGCCCCCGCGTCTGCTCGGTCCCACTCTGAAAGCCCTGAGCTCTCCTCGCTGGAGCGCCTGCGGCGTGAAGGACGCCGGACCAAGTGAACCGACTACGTGTTGTCGTTTTCAGGGCTGATCTGATCCAGCCCATCCAGCTTAAGGCCCACACACTAATAGCCCAAACAACAAGATCAGGAGGCGGCCTTGGGGCGAGGAAACGAAAAGCGCCCGTCCAGACACATTAGCGGGACGAGACTTAAGAGGGATCTAAAGAGCAGGGCCTGTGGATGGGAGCCGGCGTTTCCATGGGGACGGTGCCAAGCGCAGCGCCGGAGACGTGGGGGGAGCGGTGAACGGGTGCAAATAAAATGTATAGTTATTATGGTTATTATTATTGTTGTTATTATTATTACCTTGGGCAGCTCCCACTCGGACCGGGAGCCGTCGGCGTTGTAGTAGTACGGCCTTCCCTGCTCGTCCACGTGCTTGATCCACTGCAAGACCAAAAAATTAAACAAGAGGTCGGCACTCCAAACAATCTGGAGAAAATGAGGCGCGCGGCAGTGAAAGTGTACCATGTTTTAAACAGAGTCCACAGAGGGACGGAGGGTTGCGTTACCTTCTCGTGCGTGTGCTCGGACACGTAGAGGGTGTGCCCGTGCTCGTCCAGTTCCTCGGACCAGCCTCTAGGGGGCGAGCCATACTGGCTGTCGGACTGGCTGGAGTGGTTGCTGTGGTTGGAGTGGTTGGAGTGGCAGTTCTCCTCGGACGAGAGGTGCTGTGGGAAGGAAGGAAGGGAGGGAGGAAGAAGACAAAACGACGATGAGTGTGATAGGAGAGAACAGGAACACTTCAGGACACTGATTGGGGTGAGAAGGTGCTGCAGTTGCGCCTGGCTTGCCAAATTGAAAATAAAAATCACCACAGGGGGGCAGCGTTGAATCACGAATACACTAAAAGAAGAAGAAAAAAAGGAAAACTTTGTTTTGTCCTGCTGGCCAGGCTACAGTTAAATCCCTCCCACTATAGTTTTCCAGAGTGTCAACAATGGAAGGTTTCATAACCGTTGGTTTTCTATGGAGCAGCAGTTCTCACCACCCGTCCTAAGTTCTAGTGCACAACACCCCCACACCTCTGGGGCTCAGCTGTGGCACATCCAGTACTCTGAGCGCGTCCCCACGGGCAGTTAAATATAGACTGGGCCCGAACCTACTCCTGCCCTGACCAGATTCATTAAACAAAAAATACATGCTGTGCACATGGAGAGACACACAAACACACAAACACACACAAACTAGAACGGAAACAGATTCGATCGCCAAACTAATCCCACGTAACCCCTAGCGGCGGCTCTGCTCCGACACTCCGTCCCGTGCCGACAAGGGGCCCCCGCGGGGCGTCGCTGGGAGCCCTTACCTCGGCGTCGGCCGTGCCCTGCGAGTCCCCCCGCATGCTGCCGCCGCTGCTGCTGCCCGTGTCCCTGGCCCGCGGCGGCTTCCAGGTGCGCTCGGACGACGCCCGGTTGTAGTAGAAGTGGCGGCCGCTGGCGTCCTTGTGGGTCTCCCAGTCGCCCAGCACGTGGAGCGGGGAGCAGGAGGGCTGGGGAGGCAGGCTGGACTGGGAGATCTTCAGCTCCTGGAGGTTGGTGTAAACGGGCGAGTCGGAGCGGCCGTGCCCCGTGGGGGACGTCGTCTGGAGAGGGAGGAGGAGGAGGGGGGAGATGTTAGGCTGACACCTCAGTGGACCGACAGGCTTTCACACCATCTCAGCCGGAAGACGTCTAGTTTCTGTGGGCACGGCTTTTAGTCACAGACGAGCACAGACCGATGCCACTTGAAACCCCTCAACACCTAACAGTTAAGAAGTGCGATGAGTTGTTTCTGAACTTCTAAAAGTGTGAGAGCGTGTGTGCTTATTCCAGTTTAAGAGAAGAGGAGGAAGTTTCGTAATGGAGCGTAGCGGTGCGGTCTGCACAGCAGGATGCCAGCAGGAGGTTGGGTAAAATCATGTTGGGCACACATGTGGCAACCAACAATGCGCAACCCCCTAGATGGATTCATCCGATCCTACATGCAACCCCAAACAAGACACGCTCTACTTTGAGTCCATATTTACAAGCTCCAAGCACACTCATATCATCAGCATTTACATGAGTGGTGGAAAAGGGTTCCATGCACTTTAATCCCTGGGGCTTTCTCCATGTGAAAACAGCAAACAGTTCGGTCTCACTCTCCTCCAGTGTCCACCACAATAGCAGAGTAGGGTGCAGCAAAACGATAGACATTTTACCAAACATCAGGCCAATTTGGACAACAGTGGTCATGCTTGTTTCGTAGAGGGTACAAAGTGGTCTCAAGGGCATTTATAAGTGAGACCCATTTTCAATAAAGAAAAGTTCAAGTGAATCTTTTATACTTTAATGCATTCAAACCCTTCCACGGTAACAGAACAGGATGTTCAAAAAACCAATAATGCTCCATCGATGATCATCCAAAACGCCAACATGGGCCAACTACAACACACGCACAAGAAGCAACGTCTCACTAGATGCATTTCAGACTAACGTTAGAAGTAAACTGAGTTTGAACAGGTGAGCTGCCGTCAATGGACGTTAATGACATTTTTATGAGATCACACATGTTGTTTCCAGAGTCAAAATCCCAACACGTTTCTTGGCCCAAAGTGAGCAGTACAAACTAGTATTACACTTGACACAAAGTTATGAGTTGGGGGAAGTGAAAGTTGGCACCAATAAATCCTTCATGTGCCACAATGTCTCGGAGGTCACTGAAAAAGCAACATAGCTGTTCTGTTTCCATGACAACAGCTCAGCATTGAAAGCAGGCAAAATAGTGTTTGGCTTTGGGATCAAGACACTTTGGAAGGAAAATTGATTATTTCATTTGATTTCCTTATTTCTAAAAACCGACTCAAACGTTCTGGAACACCATCTCGGAATTGCACTGACAACCATCGACATCTTTAAGGTTAGCGGTGACAGTGCAATTCCCATTATCAACAAGAAGGATCCGGCAGGTAAGGAATGCTGGAGGAAATGTGACAGGGTGAGCTTAACAAAAAGCACCAGGAGTAGCAGAGAAGTGGGCAGACACAGATGTAACTTCCTGCTGGGCTTGAACTGAGAGAAATGTTTTCACCCAAAGACGGATCCAATCTCCACCATATCAGCCTGGAATGTTAACCAGAAACAGGGGCTGTTCACGGTTAGGACAGATCATGATGTCCTCCATTTGGTCCATCAGACGATAAATGGCATGTTCTAAAGTTAAATAAAGACGGTTAAATAAATTCAATTTCGAACAGCTCGTCTTTTCGAAAGCACACCGAGTAGCAGGACTGGAGATTCATTTTAGATTAATGAAATACCCCATTAATGTTAGTCCTCTTGCATTGCCTGGCGAGATAGAGTTTGTCCTAAAGTAAAACTGGGGTCAACTTTATCTGCATTTCTGTCAATCCGGGAGAGTAGTTCCATGGACAGGAAAAGTGACTGGCCTGAACTGAACACAAGAGGAGAGAGGAAAATGGAGTAGTGCCAACAGAGCCATCATTCCAGCTGGAACAGGATCACTGTGGATAAAGAACGGCACCATTTCAAGTGAGACTCGAGGGGTACTAGATGGCTCAAAATTAGGAAAGAACCGTAGTTAGAAATTACTGCAATATCCACAGGAAACCGCTCAATGTACTTAAGTGTTTGTTTGGCTACTACCCACACACACTCACGCACTCACACACACACACACGAGATAAAACTATGCGGCATCCAAAAACACTAAAAGGAAGCAGCAAATCAAACTGAGCAACACGCAAACAAAAAAAAACTAAAAGAGGCTGCCTGGGAAGAAAGCGGGCCACAGAGAAATGAGGTGCCCTCGTTCACCAAACGGGATGCAATGCGGCACACGTTCAACTTCCAGCCCATCGGGAGACGCTGGGGGAAACTGAAAATAGGCCAACGGAGCAAACGAGGGCCGCCGGAGACGTCCCGGGCCCGCCGTTCGAAACGGAGTCACGCGGCTCCTCCCTCCGTCTCCACGGCCGTGCAACCCAAGACGCAGCGCGGGCCTGAAACGAGAGCTCGCTCCGGGCCTCAAAGCAGTACCTTGTGTCCCGGACTGGTGACAAACACCTCGTTGTCATCCTCCCCTGCTCTCCTGTAGCCTTTGAAGGAGGCGAAGCGAAACATGGTCCGAGAGGGCTGCTGCTGCTGCGAAGGTCCCTACAATCCAAAACGGACCCCCCGAAAGTCTCCCTGTCCTGCTCTCAGTCCCTGTACTTCTGTCACTCGGTTCACCAGAAACCTGAGACACGGTGCAGTGTGAGTGCCAGAAAGGGGAACAGGATCTCTCTCCCTTCCAGATGGACAGAAAGAAACAGAAGAAACGCACACACACACACACACACACACACACACACACACACACACCTGACACAACAGGAAGTAGTAGTGAGAAGGACCTCCCCCCAGTTTCCTCTGTCACAGGCTGTCTTGACTCCATACAAGTGACAACGTGAGTGTGTGCCAAAAGTGAAACAGAGGGAGTGTCCGCACTAACACGGCCTTTCTTTGGGTGTAGTTTTTCTCTGCCAGGCCAGCGTTCAGAGTTGACAGAACAAATCAAAAGGGTCTCAGTTCGTTTGTTCCTGAAATGCCAACAGCACGCCCTCCACCGAGCCCTTTGGACACGCACGGGTCAGCAGCGACACGCCGCTCTTCTTTCGGCATGTCTCCTCCATGGTAACCCAAGCCATCCCCATCCCTCTGCGACACAATCAGGCATTTATCAGGTGTTGGGTATCTCTGCTCCCGGCCTGTCTGGAGACCCTGGACACGGCTCCTGGCTCGCTGCGTTTGATAGCTAATTACAGATAGAGGGGCCCGGGGATCTTAATAAAGGCCGAGAGAAGAAAAGGGAGAGAAAAGGAGGAGCTCTGCTGTTGAATACAGAGTAGTCTCTGCAGCATGTCCGACCAGCCACGCGATACAGCAGCACCGGGCAAGCTAGCGGTTAGCGGTTAGCGGTCTCTGTACTGCCTCGTTATGCTAAACCCCCAAGCACACGTTGACGGGACGAGCGCCGCCGCCACTGATGACGAGCTCATCTCAGCACGGCTTAACGGAGTATTTGAAGATGGGGGGACGACAACGACGACAGGGACAGGTGATAGGGAGTGGCTGCTGGGCTCCTGCTGGGCTCCTGCTGGGCTCCTGGGAGCTTTCACACTCATCTGAAAAAAGACCCGGAGGCTGCAGACTCGATCGGTGTCCGGGCGGAAACGGCGCACGTATACCCCCTCCTCTCATTCAACTTCACCTCGCTCTTCCTATGCTCGAGCTAATCCTGTCAACGGAGCTAACAGGGCGACCTTCGACCTTCTGACAGAGAGTAAATGAAATCATAACTTCTTCTTAAGAGGCAGAGGAGCGGGGTCAGGTTGAGGGCATGGAGGCAGCAGTCTTGCTGTTCCCGTCTTGGGCCACTAGGTGTCTTCCTGGAGCCGCGTGGGAGCAGCGAGGAAGGTAGTGAATGGAGACTAGGCTGTGGTCTGGACTTGTGCTGCGCAGGGAACACTGTGAAGAGGAGGAGGAGGAGGAGGAGGGCTTGAGGCTGCTCAAACACACATGGCAAACAACCCTGCCACATTCCTTACCCTTGGCTGGCTGCGCACACACACACACACACACACACACACACACACACACACACACGCACACACACACACACACACACACACACACACACACACACACACAACTCGTTTTCTTCCTTCCTGCAGGCCTGTCTTGTATTCCCTTAGCGCCATGGTAGTGCTTTAGCCGTAAAGCATACACGCTCTGACAGCTACGGACACGCTGGACACACAGATTTACGGGGGGGAGCCTACTGTACTGTGCACGCAGGCATGCAGACGACACGGCAGTCTAGGACACACAACACAACCATGTGCGTGGTCCTACTATGCACACTAAACACGCGCACATACTACTCACACTCCACACTCGCGTGGCCAACAGACAAAGAATCATTGGGTTTCCTGGCCGAGGCCAAGATTCTCTTATGAAGGAAAAGAAAAGGCACCTCAAGGTTACAACGCTATGGATGTCCACAGCCTTGGGAAAAAAAACAACGGATCTGTTAGCGTAGCGCCTTCATCACTATTGACTGATAAAAGATCCTGTCTGTCAGGGTGCAGACGGACCGTAGTGTCACAAGGTGCTTGTAGCTAGCGCCTGGCTCGCCACACTGCTGGTACTTGTTCCCTCTAAGTGGCCCACAAGTGTGCGGCCGTAATTGAATTAGAGCCAAGCGGGTTAGCGTCAGTGGGGTGGGGGGGTGGGCCGCGGGGCTTGGTGGCCATGACGACACGGCCGCCCGCGCCAGCTAGCCCGCCACGCGAGCGGAGAGCGTTTTGGTGATGGATGACGTTAGGGAGACGGGAGGGAACACGGTGTCCTCTTTTTTTTCCTCTCTCTCGCCCTCCTATCTCCGCTACTCTCCAGCCTCCCTCTCTCCACTCTTATCTGCACCTTCCGCTTCTGCACTCGTTCTTTCTCATTCACCAACATTGCCTTGATTACTCTCTTTCTTTCTTTTTTCCCGCTGGCCATCCATCCCCCCTCTGGTGGTGTTTTCTCTGTCTCAGTCTTGGCCAACGCCCCCCCCACTGGGCGAGGCATGGTGCTGGGTGGTGGTGGGGCCCTGTGTCCCTGTGGTGGGGGCCTGTGTCCCTGTGGTGGGGGCCTGTGTCCATAGGAGCGGCTTAACCTACGTTTTCACCTCACTGGGCTCTGATGGGGGGGGGGGTGCTTTCTTCCGCTCCCCCTTCATCGCCGTCCCCCTCATCGTTTGTGACATTTCACATGCTACCCCTCTGTCCCTGCATCTTCCCTACACGGCCCTCACGGCCCTTAGCAACCAGTGGTCGCCAGATGCGGCAGCTTCAAAGGTATCAGGTGTGCACGCGCACGGACGCAGCTTTGAGACGGCGCTGACACGAGTCGAGCTACTTAGCCCACACATTGAAACTTTGAAATGAAATACGCTATAACGAAAAACCTCGGGAAATAATACACGCACCACACACTAATTCACACACACACACGAGGGACTTAAAAACATAAAGTTGCATGGAGTAAGGTGAAAACTATTTAAAAGGTGAGTCAGCAACTCAATTGTGGGGGCGTCGACCGGTTTGGTAAATGTTTCTACCATTTCAGGGATCAGCAGATTTGGCTCGGCCTGCGTCCTGACAGGAGAAGCAGCCAATTAGCCTTTCAGTCTGGGGTAGATAGTCCAACGTGGAAATGTCAGCTTTGTTGAAACGGAACACAAAAAAAAAAAAAGAAGAGTCCTCTCCTCCCTTCTTGCGGAGAACAGCTTGACTCCACGTTTAAAAGTAGCCTAATGCAGCTTAGAATGCTAGTATGTTCTTGTTCTCCTAAATGGTGTCACCCACTCAGAGAATTCGTTACGTATTCCAACCGTACGGCACTCCCTCTCTTTCCTAACTATCTACGGGTTTGGTTTCTTTCTCTTTATGACTAACCAACGGTTAAAATACTCACAGAAACCGCCACGCATCGCTCCACTACGTCTCTCAAACCCCTCGTCAATCGTGGGGGCTTTTTACTTCTCTTTGCCAAAACAACATGGAGGACACCTCGTGAAATGTTAATGAAGGAGAGCGGGCATGTCTGGTGGGGAAGGCAACGCCTGCAGCCATGTTCTCCATTCAGATCCACCCCCCACTGTGTAATAGGAACACAGCCCTTGTCCAAAAACCAGTCTGTCTAACTGGGCTAGAGATGCGGCAGTGTGGCAGTAGTTGTGTGTGTGTTTGCGTGTGAGTGTGTGTGTGTGTGTACACACACGATGCCAGTATAAAGGCTTATCTGAAGCTTCAGATCATCTCTCATATCCGGGACAACATGTTAGACATTTCTATGGCATCGTCTTGAAAACAATGGATTGCTCTGGCCTAGTATTTAGGTTCAAAGTCCACCCAAAAATAACGAGGGCCCAGTCAACCCAGAGTAGAGGGACATCCAACTAAAGCTCCCCTTGGAAAGAACAAAATACAAGTCTACAGGCAGGGCTGTGTGGCTTCACTATCAGGAGGCACACATCTACACGCTGTCCCAGCAGATAGGAGGCATCAAGAGGTATGCAATGCAATAAAACGAGTGTGTGCGGTTTGGGAGCGATAGAAAAAGAGGAGAGGACGAGAAAAAGAGCGAGAGCGCTGGCGGACGTGTCGGCACCTGTCCGACGGGGCGCTCCCCAGCGGAACGCGCGCGTACCGTTTCCCGCCACGGGCTAT
>JAVQIZ010164123.1:0-13226 GCA_036023535.2 Galaxias brevipinnis
CACGGGGCCACAAAGACCTCTCCGTTTGCATCACGCGGCCCTTGAATGTGCCATTGCCTAACCGCTTCAAAGCAAATCGGCGTGGTTGGAGAAAAATAAAGGGGGGGGGGGAGGGGGGGTCCAACGGCCTATGTCGTTAAAGTGCTTCATTTACCTTGATTGCCAGTCAATTTCGGCTAATATTTCAGCAACAAAGAGAAGGCGCAATTATGTAATTGCAATAGAGCAGGACCAGATTCCCGACTCCAATCCCTTACAGCCGGAGTGGCCTCATTCTGTCACATGGCGTTCACACCCGCCACCGTGTTGGTGAGATAGCCCGCTGGAAAGGCCTCCTTCCTCACACAGCCGTCACCGTGACGACCATACACTTATAGTTTTATAGACATGTGCTGGGATAATTGGTCGAAAGAAGTTGCTGAGCAGTGCTCAACTAAAATTAGCATGCGATAAACATGCAGACGGCGGCGTTTTGGAGGACGCCGTTTTGTGTACTGTTTAGTGCATTTAGGGCTGGATATTACAGTCACGATATTCCGCCATCTTGATTACGAGCAGGGACTGAGGGGTCCGTGAGGGAAAATTATGTGAGAGGAGGCAGGGAGTTTGGGAAATAATGTTCTTGATACTGGTCCGCATCTAATCTGTTTGTATGTGTGTGTGTGTTTGTGTGTGTGTGTGTTTCAGTGTGTGTCTGAGATGGGAGGGGCCTGTAGTGGAAACCCCCTCTCGGTGACTCGGTGACCCGCCCGTCCAGCTGCTCCGGGAGGGTGTTGAAACGCTCCGCATCCTGTGTCTCCTCGGAGGCTGCAAACGAGACGCAACTGGCGCGTTGTATTGACAGCTCAGTAATGACACGCGTGGTTATTCTGGGGGGGGGGGGTTTGTTCCTCCTGTGGTCAGAGACGCTGTGGATAGAGGGTGCCTCAGCCACTCAGTCACCTCGGCCTTCCTTTTAACAGGGGCTTCCTGTCTCACTTCCTCAAAACACAGACAGGATCCTCCGTGCCCTCCGGGCCCTTTTCATTCACCCGCCTTATACCCTCATCTGGTAGCACTTGACTGAGTGCGGGCTCTCCATGCGGAGAGGGACACTTGCAAAAGAAAATGCCATCAAGCAAACACACTAAAACATTACATCTTATTTACATGGGGATTGATATGCTTTATTCTCTGACCCCCCAGTGGGAGTTGTGTTAGCAGACAGAGAAGGCTAGCAGTTAGGGCCATTTCCGTTAGGGCCCTGCACAGAGATAATAAGGCTATGTTGAACAAAGGCTTCTGTGGAATTTGAAATGGGATTTTGTTGACTGCATGCGCATAATGGTTGTGTGAATCCACATTAGCAATGTGCATGTTTGTTTTATTGGATATATAAGAACGAGTTGGGTTTGTTCACTGGGCACAGGGCAACAGTATGTTTGTTTGTTTGTGTGCATTTGTGTGTGTTTGTGTATGCATGCATGTGTCTGTGTGTGTGTGTGTGTGTGTGTGTGTGTGTGTGTGTAATTACAAATTAATGACTGGGAATGCCCTCCAGCTGCCTGTTCAGTCAGACAAGGGTGAGTCAGGCTCCGATAGATCCTGTCTACCTTCCCTTAACCTTAATTTGCCAGGATGCGGCATGTCGAACAGCCTGAGGTCCCATGGAATCTGTCAACTAATTTCAAAATGTTTGTTTTTTCCAGCTCTGCCTTAACAAAAGGGGTTCAAACGTGCATCCACTCAAGCAGCATGAGATCACCCACTCCTCTCTTGTCTGCATGTCTTCTTACTAAGGTTTCAAGGGAGGTTTGGTTGATTTATTTATCCCCACCCTAAACTCAACTAAGAAGGAGGCTTGATCCTAAATGGCTGGGGTTGGTTTGAGCTAAGGGTAATTCAATTTGGGGAATGCCACCTGCTTTATGTTTTTGGATCAGCTAATGGATACAGACCACTGAATATTTTAAAACGAAGAATAGGTTTCGCTGCTTTCACTTGTCGTTACGGGACTCCATACTAACATAGGAGGATATAAAAGAAAAAATTATTGAGAGTCTATCAAAATATACTGTAGGTTTATTTGTATCTATACAACTCAAATCATTATCATAGACAAGATATGATAAGATCTAACAAATGTAGCAATTTGTGCATTAAGATCAGCCACCAACAGTATTTTGTTTTTCTGTGTAAACAGATGCTGAAAAACAAAGTGAGGCCGCTGCTTAGCAGTTGATCAGGCGTCCGTGTGGTTGGATGCTGTGAGGTCGACAAAGGGTTACGCCCCGACTCTGGATCATACGTGTGGGGTGTGGACAAGACGAAAAACTCGGAGACACTTTCAGTTCCTCAATATGGCCACATGTGTAACTGTCCTCTGTTGGCAGCCTGTCAAAAACAGTCTCCAGCGAGTATATTCAAAGTCACAGACTTGAGTCACTTGAGTGATTGTGGGCTTCGTGAAAATCCAAACTTCTCAAATGTTACGGCGAGTGTTCCGTCATCCGTCGTCTGCCGGGTGCCTTCTGTTCACTCATTCAGCCCAGACCCCCTTTGACCCATTCCCTTTTATCCCCCCTAAACTGTATCACTGGTCAAAGTCACTATCAGTGGTATGCGTATGTATGTGTGTGTGTGTGTGTGTGTGTGTGTGTGTGTGTGTGTGTGTGTGTGTGTGTGTGTGTTGGTTCCTCTCTCTCCGGAGCCCGGTGGCTGCTTCGTCCTTGGCCTCGGCCCCTCCCCCGCTCTCCACCCGTCACACATGTGACATTGGCTCTTGACACCCTCTTGTTCACAGGCAGCCAGCGTTGACGTGCCGCCCTGCAGGAGCGTTTGTCCTGAGCCGGAGAGAAAGGCGTCCGTCCTCCGGGGCCCTCTGGGGGGAGGACGTGGTCGGCGGTGCTCGTTAAGAAGCTTCCAGACCACACTGGGAACACAGGGCCTGTCCACAACAGATGTTTGTTTTTCACAGGCTCGCTGCACTGTGGCGCTCCCAGCGCAAGAATAGATTCCTTACTGGGCCCGCCGTCCACATCTGTCTCTTAAACTGCGGAGAGCGCGGCGGGGAGATTATGTCAACAGACAAAATGAAGGCCAGACCCCCGCCTCCCCCCGTGATCTGCTGCAGCAATACACAATCACCTCACACTTGCCTTTCTCCGATTTGAAGTGTTGTAAAACATACGTGCGTTTGTGTTTTGATTCAAGCCCTTCTAAATCCAAGAAATATATACATACATCACAAGAAAAACACGCAGGGTCCGCACAATGAAAGACGATCTTCTGCTGGTTATTAAGGACAAAGTGAAAGTGAAAACCTCTGAGCCCAGGGCACAGGAGAGGGGAGAGCGGGCCTGACAAGTGAGAAGAAAGAGAAAAAAAAAAGGAAAAAAAAGAAAGAAAAGATGGCCCAGAACATTACCACCACCAGCGGGGTCATTAATGAGCATTGCTCATGCTGTCATGGCAACTATTATCACAGTGATGTGGCTAATGGCATCGGAGACAGGCCAAGAGAAAGATGTGAAAATTATTGTCAGATTCAATTAGGATCCTTTCCCCTGAACTCAGCTGCTCCTCCTCCGGGCCCCTCATTGATTAGCTATCAAATGGAATGAAAAATGGAGGCGCCCGAGTACCGGCGCCCCGGCGTGCCAGTTGCTGCCCTCTCCTAGCGGGAGGCTGACCCCATGGAGCAGCCTAAATCAGCGTCATTACAGGTCTGAGCGGGCGGGAGCCACAGCACGGCGTGACCCCCCCCCCCCAACCCCCCTACCCCACCCCACCCCTCCTATGGAGCGCGCAGCAGCACCTGTGTAACTCCTCAATTATCCAGCCCGTCGTCGTCCACCCCTCCCCCCACCACCACCACCCCATGGATCCACTTCCAGTCCGGCGTTTCCCTCACAGCTTGTTAGCATTGTATGATAGCCACTCAACGTGAGCGGGGGGGCCAGAGCGAGAGAGAGAGAGGAGGGGGGGGCTGATTGTATAGGCTGGCCGTCTTAATTCCAAACACATTGGACAACAGGGCAGGTGGTGGGCTGAGCGGGAAGATGGGGAAAGCGAGGGGATGTTTAAGGACCAGGCGCTGGTCTAATCCGGATCGATGAGTCCCCCTCTTTGGCCTGCGTGTGTTTTTTTGTGTGCCCTGGAATGCCTCGAGGTTGTGGCGACGGCCACACCAGAGACGCCGCCGGCAGGGACGCTTTGGATTCCTGTGGCCAGGCGACGGCCTCGCTTCTTGCCCCCGCCGAAGAGAGGGAGAGAGCCTGGGGGAGGCGCAGTGCTGCCTGCTGGCCCGCCGTCCATCGTAAACTAACTCCCCTGACTAGAGCCGCGTCGGCTTCCATGTCCTCATCCCATTACAGCTCTCGAAATGGAAAGGGATCTATTAAAGACGGGCTTGGGAAGGGACATAGGCTGAGTAAAGGAGGTGGGATTTTTTTGGGGAGGTGAATGAATGTCAGTAAGGTTGGGATGGCATGTATATTTAGATTAATAACCCACTAGGTCTACAACCTGACTGTGAACCGCAGGCGACGCGCGGGCCATGCCAAAACCAACTTGATGCTGTTGGATTTGTATCACTGTCTCTCTCCTGGGTCACGTGACTTCTGTAATTGTGGGTTCTCAAGTGTACAGTGTGTCCTCAGAAAACGGGACACCGGGCCCACGTTGGCTCATCGAACAAAGTGACTTCTGTCTCCACATGGAGGGCTATTAAGGTGACGTTTACGTTAACGTTATAGCCCAGTGAAAAGCCCCATCATTTCGCCCATTCAGCCACGCGGCTTTACTCAATTTTATAAACAGCCACTGGTCCTCTGAGGACCGAGAAGCCAGCCAGCCAGCCAGCCTTGAACCGTGGATCTCTTTGTCCCAGGGGACTGAACCGTGATTCTTAACCAGGGTGGGGTGACACTCTTCTGGGCTTTGTGCTCTTGCTCGCTGCCTTCAGGAACAAAGGACCCAGAGACTCCGATGGGATTTTCTGGTCAATCTGGGTGAATGCAGTTGAGGAAGCCTGTCGAGGCGTAGGCAGAATTGGTCACCCGTCTCTACTTTTAGCAAAACTCCAAAACAAAGAGGGATAAAAAAAACAATGTAGTAACTTTATAAATGAAATAACTTGTCTTATTAACAAGTTATTGTGTTTATTATGGGGACGATACCAATACTATTCAGTGTAACATGCAGCAGTCATGACGGTTTCAAATCCTTATCTTTCCCCCCAGTCACTGCATACAAAGCAAAAAGAAAGAGGGAAAGACAGCAAGAACTGTTTCAAATAAATAAATGAATGCATATTTTGAGGCTGCTGAGCCTGACTCGGGTGTTAAGGTGGGGCAGCCTTTGCCCAGGTCGCTTGATACACATCTCTGAATATTGCATTACGTAAAAGGGCCGGGCTTTCAAATGGCGCATATCAAATGACTCCCATTACGAAAAACTGCCATCCACAACACGCAGCATGACGTTCTTTGCATGGAAAGCCTTAAATTAAAATGGAGGACTACAAATTACTTGGCGTTCAAAAGCCAAAAGGATATGAAGTGCATCAAACCTAGTGCTTTCTGTGAATGGTGAATTATTTGAATTCCTGTAGAGGCTTTTGAGAAGGTGGTTCCTTACATAAACTTCTGCAGTTCACAGCAAGTGGAGTTTTGTAATTGGTTGTGTGCCGTATGGATACCTTGATCGAAATCTAACAGCCTCAACCAACTTCCTAACATCATTAGAGCCATTGTTCAAATTATAATTGAGGAGAAATGCTGGTTGCTCCAGCCAAAATAAACCCTTAGTCATGATGGCGAGGAAAGAACAAGGCCATTTTTAGGCTGAAATTCTGTGAAAAAGGTTGTGGAGTTAGCAAAAAAACTAAAAAAAAGAACCAGTGAGTGGATTGGAAAGAAAATCATCTACATCTATCGAGGTCAAGTTAGATCTAATTGGAAACTGTAAAAGAAAGGGCCCCTGCCACTCACTATGACTGACATCTCTGACCCACTTGACTTTGGCCAGGCTAACGTTATTAGGGATAAATACGGGGATGTGTAATAATCCAGTCATGTCATTATCCCATTATGAAATCCTAGCCTGAGCCGCAGCGTTTGGAAACTTTGTGAGACCTGACTGTTTGCTCAGGGCCTAATAATAAACTCCTCTTTGAAAGACGGAGTGTCCCAGCCAGACAGCACATGTCAATGAGCATGGAGCTGACTGCCGTCCAGCCAGAGCGGAGCACCAAGGCCACGAGGTATTGTTCTATTCACAAAGGCTAACCCCCCCCCTTATTTGGTTATTTGATGTTGAACAGCTCAATTTGGCCGGCAGTGATTTCCTGTGTCTGTGCCTGGCCTGCGGACGCCGACCGCTGGCCTGGACGGAGCCTCTCACCACGGCCTCTTCCTGGACCCTGGTGCTCCACCCATGGCTTCACACTAGCCTGCTGCCAGCTGCCACCTCGGCGGCTCCAGCTCCGGCGCAAGTTGGCCTCGCCGTTGTTCAGCCCACACCTTCCTGTCACAGTCCCCTTCCCGTACCAAACTACACCCACCAGGGCAGTAATGGCTTCCAAGAGCTGGCAGCATTTTATTCTTTCTTTGACTTTTTTTTTTTGGGGGGGGGGGGGGGATTCGACAGAGCTTATGCATCATTTAACAACCAGAAAAGCGATGTACAATGGAAATCGTGCTCCTTGTTCAAATTTAACCGGTTCTGAGCTGGAATTAGATCCAAATGGTACCGATTATTACAATTATAAACGTGAGCTAAAGAGGTTCTTCTATAAATAAACTAAATATTAATTTTGGATCTGATCACTTTTACGTTACTATAGCCTTGTTGAATATTAGAATTGATAAATGTTCATGTCAATCATAAATTTTTACTTCTGTGTGTGCATTTCTCTGAGTGCGTCTCCTTGCAGTTTTTTACTCTGCAACAGATGCACTCATCAAACATGTCGGAGGTAGCTCTGGAATCTTGTGATGGCCACAAGGAATGCTCCATCCAAGCCTCCACATTCCGGGAAGGACATGCCGCACATTCCAAGAGGGTTTTCCAAAGGCTTCCTATGGGTCGGCCTCTGTCTGGAACAACCACTTCTGACACGGTGCTCCATGTAAAGCCTCCGTCAGAGGACTCTGGGCCATCTCCGTAATGAGGAGATGGGAGGGCTGCTGGACCCTCGGCTGCAGAGGAGGACGCTGGAGCCCAGCACGTGGTGTTCACGGGCACACAGAGAAGAGACTGAGGCCGAAGGTGGAGGTGGTGAACTCAGCCGGTGCACAAACACTGACACTGTGAAAGGATGCCCTTTAACAATGTAGGGACACACCTGTCGTTTCAGACTCAAGACTTTGCAGAGCATGTAGGCGGGCAAGCAGGCAGGCAGGCAAACAGGAAGACAGGCAGGCAGGCAGGCAGGCAGGCAAACAGGAAGACAGGCAGGCAGGCCTACGCGGGTGGTCTGCTGCTGACTGACACCGAGGGTGTAGAAACACACACACACACACACACACACACACACACACACACGGTCTGTAAACAAACAATTTGGATCCCTATAAACTGGGAGTACTGGTGTGCTCAATGTCATATTACACTAAGCTAAGCCCTGGCCTGGGAGAGAGGAGAGGAGTGGTTCAGTCCTCAGTCCATCCATCCCCACATAAATCCCTCCAGCTCCAGAGAAGACAGCAGGACTGGACTCCCATGGGGAGACAGGCCAGGCCCACATAAGTACAGCTAAGGATTGAGACACACACACACACATTCACACACACACACACACACACACACACACATACACACACAGACACACACACACACACACACAGGCAGCACATGCTACTCAGCAGCTGTGGGCCAAAGCGTTCCAGTCCCACCAGTATCCCTGCTGAACTAGTGTGGACATAAACAGTGTGAATACAAACTACAGCCAAAGAGTACCTCCAAAGCATAGAGCCTTTGATCGACCATGTTTAGTCCACTGACCTCCCGCAGGGACAATCTCCTCTCCTCCATAAGACAACCATATGGATTAGTAATGAAATCTCCCAGACAGTCATCCCTGATGGACCACCAACACAGCCCCCCTGGCCCCTTCTGTCCCCCGCTCCTCAGCTCCATTCTGGGTCCCCTGCCAGCACCACCCACTACGGACAGTGCCAGGCCCTCGGACTGGGAAAGCCCCGGCCACTTTGGACCAGATAGGGAATGTCACACGACTCTCTGGGGTATATATTAAAGAGCAGCTCCTTGGAATTTAATAAAACTGCGGCTGCCTAACTTGGATTTTTGAATTTATGGTTCAAAATGCATTATGATACATAGTGTATAGCTGACTCTCTTTATTTAAATATAATATGGCTAGCTTTAGGAAACAAAGCCATATGGCAAAGATTAGGAGCTGTCCAAAATATGTAGTTTTTGTATGTGTGTGAGGGGGGATGGGAAGGATGGTGTGGGATTAGGTCTCAACAATTGGATTGATTATACATTCAATTGTTCTCAAAAAGCCATATTAAAATATTTGTTCCAACTCAAGCCAAGAAGACAAGGAGCAATGGGAAGACATATTCCGATTGTGTGTGAACAATCATCGCAAAGCTGAGCAAAGACAATTCATTTACAGTCCATCCACTTATGCACACCAAATCCAAGCCGCCTTTGTCACTCCCCATCCCCCGCCCCCCCCAAAAAAAATCAATTAAGGCATCAGAAAGCATGCTCTTTCGCCAATACATTGTCCTAGCGCTAGATGTAACATTTGTAATTCTCACACTCATACAATTTCTACTGCTGTCTGGACTAGTCCCCCTGGCTAGGCAATTCATGAAACATGGGGGTAATCACAATAATTGTGTAGTGACAAAATATGCTGATTATGTGATTAAGTGTGCATGTAATTGGCATTATTGTTATTTTTAGCTGGAAGTTAATTGCTAATGGAGATTCTGTAATTGGATCAGCGAATGGCAACATAGCAAATCTATTAGCTCCTAATAATTGCTGCAAAGTGCGAACTGAGAGAGTGGGTGGAAGGTGTTTATGGGGCTAAGTGTTTGTCTCTGTGGAGCAGGAGTGGAGGGGGGGGGACACACGAATTTGTCAAATCCAAAATTGCACATTTGCACTTGCATGGAAAAAAAGTGTAAGCTGTATTAACAGTGTGATCCAAATATGTGATTTATTTTCTTCCTGAAGAGAAAACGGTTAAGCTCAGAAATCACATTAAACGATAAAGTAATCAAAATGTCCTGTTCCTTGAAGGATAATTGACAAATTAAACACGTTCTCGCCAATCTTTGCTATGAATGGTGACTGAAATTTGTTTTTGGTAATTCGAATCTGCAATGATAGTCCCTACTTACCGCAAGTTGTCTGCGAAGACGTATACAGTGTGTTACATTATGTCTTTTTACAGGTAGTATTATACAAGGGCAATTATAATTCTGCCCACTCTGTTCGCCTGATAGTCTCCAAATCATCAACCAAACACACACAAAGTTTTCAACAGGTTGTTCTTTGCGTGTGTATGTATGCGTGGAGACATGGAGAGAGAGAGAGAGAGAGACGCGCGGACAGAGCGCGAGAGAGCAGCCAGCCAGAGAGGGAGGTCTGGGCTGTCTCATGTAACGGGGCCCGCGCCGTGCCGCTAGCCGCTATCAGATGGCGGCATCCCAGCGATCTGTCTCCCGTGGCCCCACTCTCTCCCCTCTCCCCCCTCTCCCCCTCCGTGCCGCGCAGAGAGCCACAGCCGCGGTGCCGATAGGGAGGGCCCATTAGGCCTCTGCTATCTGCCTCCCTCCACGCCGGGGTGAATGAAAGGGCCCTGATAGCTGCCTCGCCGCTGCCACAAGCCCGGGAAAATCGGCCCCCTATCAGTCATCCGATCCCCCCCACTGGAGAGATGCAGGGAGAGAGAGAAAGAGAGAAAGAGAGATGCAGGGAGAGAGAGAGAGAGAGAGAGAGAGAGAGAGAGAGATGCAGGGAGAGGGAGAGAGAGAGAGAGAGAGAGAGAGAGAGAGAGGATAAGGGAGAGGGCTGGAACGGGAGAAGGATGCTCCGTCTTTGTCTCCGGCTCAGTGGGCTGCCTGTGATCCCCTCAAGATAGCGCCGCTAATCAGCCATGAAATCCTCAGAGCTTTCAAGTTGCAAGAGGATACACAGCCAGCAGAATGGACCGGGGGGCTCACTTTTACAGAGACAACCCTCGCATCACACTCCACGTCGGTGAAACAATGGCTTCAGTTGTAGTGGCAGTAGCCTCTAAACTCTAAAGCCATCCAGGTCTTGCGGTGTGAATGTGGGGCGCTCCCTCCCCGCCCTGGGAGCTTCCGTCATTTAGGCTGCGGGGCAGGAGGGCAGCAGGCCAGGGCAGGGTGTAGGACATGGGCACTGGGCTACAAAGGCACGTCCTTTTATTGAGAGCCACTTGACTGGTGGAGCAGGGGCCAGAGAGGGGCCGCGCTAAGCCTGGGTAGCCTCCTATCAGCAGGGGCTGGGGGACAGGCAAGCCCAGGGCTCACTGGATGACTTCCAGGGAAAAACGTGCATGTGGTGTGTGTGCGCTTTTTTTTTGTGTGTGTGTGTGAAGGTGTCACTGTGTGTGTGTGTGTGTGTGTGTGTGTGTGTGTGTGTGTGTGTGTGTGAGTGTGTGTGTTCACCCAGTGCCCACCTGTCTGCTTGCTTGTGTGGGCTGCCTGTCTGTCGGGTCACACCTACATCAATGAGAAGTGAGTGACTGATTGACGTGTCTGCGAGGAGAGAGCTGGGGAGTCACTGAGGTACAAGGGGGCCATGTTACAGCTGCCAGCTCTGATGGGGAGGGTGACTCGTACACACTGAAATAGCTGGTCAACTCAAGAGCGGGGTTTGCCCCTTTGCATGTACAGTACAAAGTCAAGTTTTTGGTGGTGTGCTTCTTGTGCGTGCGTTTGTGTTTGTGAGTCTATGTGCAGTAGTTAGTGAGTGAGTGAGTGAGTGAGTGTGCGAGTGAGTGAGTATGTGAATGAGTGTGCAAGTGAGTGAGTGAATGAATGAGTGACTGAGTGAGTGTGTGAATGAGTGAGTAGGTGAGTGACTGAGTCAGTGAGTGGATGAGTGACAGTGAGTGAATGAGTGAACGAGTGTGTAGGTGAGTGACTGAGCCAGTGAGCGGGTGAGTGAGGGAGGGAGTGAGTGAGTGAGTGAGTGACATTGTGGGTGAATGTGAGGGCGTCTCCCTGGGTGTCCTCTGTGCTGTGTGGTGGAGAGCACAGCCTCAGCCCAGAGCTTCACTCTACCTTGCCATTGAGAGGCTAATGAAGCGCGTCTCTGCTCTATTCCCCCTGGCCCCAGACAGAACGAGAGGTTATGAGCACACACACGCACGCGCGCACACACACACACACACACACACACACACACACACACACACAGACAGGCACACACACACACACACACAGACAGGCACACACACACACTCAAACACACTCACACACACGCACGCAGACACTGCCAGTAAGACACAGACATATGGACATCCTCTTGTGGCCAACGCTTCACAGTCCTGACGCGAGCTTCACAAAAAAACCAAACAAAGGGAAACCAAGCAAGACTGACAACATCATTTCAGCAGCATGTTTTCTGTGCGCAGATGGTAGGGGTCGCTGGGTTTGTGGCAAAGTTGGGGATGCCTCCGTACTGCCTGGGGGGCTCATTTGACGAGCGGGAGCCGATCAGACTTCGACGGAGAAGCGGCGTGGCCGTTTAACAGTGCAACTAATACGCCCAAGTCTCCGAGTTGCCCGAGCCAAAGTACCAATTCCACGGAACAGTAGATTTCTATTAATTAAATCATAATTGGGTTTTATATATTTATTTGGCGGAGACGTTGGCAGGGAGAGGAGTAAGATTAGGCAGATATTTGCATGTAAAATGTACGAGCTTCATTAGGCTACCTTGGCAAAGACGGAAAAAAAGTCGAGTGCCTGCGGGGCACACAGATGGCTCTGTGTGTTTGCTAATTTGCTCCCCTTTCAAGGTCATTAGTTCTGTTTGGTGAACTATTGGAAAGTTTATTTGAGGTGGGCGAGTTTTCTTCTAGATACTGTACAATGTCAACTTCTTTTTATGGGCTTAGAACAAACTAGTCTTACAAGCAAGCAAAATACTCCAACTACTCCACATTTGTGCGGATAGGACATGGTGTTCCTTATTAGCAGCCCTTTCCAGCTCCCTAAAGGTATTTTTTCTCACTCACTCTTTTGAAAAATGTGTCGGTAGTACAATCAGGAATTGTGAGCTCAATGAAAATAAATGCTGAAAAAAATTATTGGTAACAAACCTCCATGTTTCTGGGGGTTTTTGGCCTCCCTTTGCTGCCCAAGTCCCCCTGGATGGATCCTCCTGAATCTGTCCTCCAATAATTCTGTGCTTATTGGGCTCAGCAGACATATTGTACAGGTTGAGAGACAGACACGGTGTACTACCTGCTGGAAGCAATCTAAACAGCGTCCACGCTTGCCCTGCCTCATTACTCAACAGCGGTCGACGTAGTTCACTCAATTTTTCAAAGAGCAATTTTCGCCATTTTCCCTTCCCTCTTTAGACAGACCTGTTTGGTTTTCTTACGGCAGGAAATGAGTTTTGACATAATGGATTTTTTTTCCGTCCAGCGTTATATAAACTCTGACTGGCACCGTGTGTGGTGCGGTCCCAGCTTTGTTTGCCCAAAGACCTGCCAGCTTCTCTGTCCCTCAAAATGGTTGTAAATATTTGATAAATGCCTCCCTTTTTCATTTTTATACTCATTACCCGGCAATACATAACCTCCTGTGCATTTCACGCCGCTTGTACACAATGTTGTTTGGTAAAGGACCGTGAACTGGATCAGGTATTACTTTTTTACTGATATGTTTTGATGAGGAAAAGTATGTGATACTATTGGAAATGACAACGTCTGCATCTACTTTGCCTTTGAAGTTGTGGACTGTTTGAGTCCATAAAGCATTGATTAAGGAGTGTTTTTTGACAGGCATCATCTTATCATCTCAACTCCGACATGTGAATGCCTACCGTAACAAATACTTAGGAGACACGGTGTTGAAATCTCCAAATCCTGGAACAATCAAAGCCACATCAGCATAGTGCGTACTTTAATAAGAAAAGGAAATCTATAAGACGGAGAGACAGGTCACACTGCTCCGACGGTGGAATTGATTTCAAACCAAGAACACAATAGAATGTTA
>JAVQIZ010164131.1:0-24075 GCA_036023535.2 Galaxias brevipinnis
CCCCCGTCACATCATTAAATACTGTTTTCTTTTCATCACTTGAATGTCATCTCTTCTCACTTTGTTCAGCCTTCATAATTATCCCTTCCTCTCTCTCTGTTTCCTCCCACACGTCCGTCCCCCCCCCCCCCTTCCCGTCTCTATTTTCTCCAGGCCTCTCTGCATCTGCGTCACTGGTGTCTCTGGCATGGATGGTTGCCTCCTACCAGAAGGCCCTGAGGGACTCACGCGACGACAAGCTGCCTATGACCTACAAGGCTGTCCTGGTGCAAATCCTCTGGCACCTGTTCACCATCGGTGCGCGCACCCTGGCTTTTGCACTCTTCGCCTCGGTATTCCAACTCTACTTTGGCATCTTCATCGTGGCCCACTGGTGCATCATGACGTTCTGGATCATCCAGGGCGAGACGGACTTCTGTATGTCCAAGTGGGAGGAGATCATCTACAACATGATGGTGGGCATTGTGTACGTCTTCTGCTGGTTCAGCGTGAGGGAGGGCCGTACGCGCTGCCGCATGCTCATCTACAGCCTGTCTGTGTTCATGGAGAACGTGGCGCTCACCACCGCATGGTACCTGTATCGTGGCCAGCGTACCTCAGACTTCTACGCAGTTGTCCTGGTGTGCGTGGTCGCCAGCAGCTATGCTCTAGGCACCTTCTTCATGTTTGTGTACTACTGCCTCCTCCACCCCGACGGCCCCATCTCAGGATGGGGCTTTGCGGTGGAAGAGGAAGAGGAGGCTGCCGCGGAGTCCTTAGCCTCCCCAGCTTCCACCCTCCCACCTGACGTAGTGAGCAGCCCCCCCAGGACCCTGCAGAGGACTAAGGACAGGGACCAAGGGGGTGGGATGGACGGGGAGGTGTTTAAGGTAAGATCGGCTAGGGGAGCTCATTCCACCTTGCCGCGACTCACCCCCAGGACTGAGGGGCCGGTCATCCGCATCGACCTGCCCAGAAAGAAGTACCCAGCCTGGGATGCCCACTTCATCGACCGCCGACTGCGTAAAACCATCCTGGTACTGGAAGGTGCTGCTCCGGCCACGCCGAGAATCCAGTACCGTTGTCTGGGCACGCCCAAGGAAGTGTTGGAGTATGAGACCACTGTGTGAATTAGTGTATGAGTGAGGTGACAAATACTTTGCTGCCAGCCGGCCAGCCTTGCCCCCCGAGTGGCACACTGCTGACACTGCATGGGGTTCAGTTGTGCTCCTGCCCTGCTCTGTCTCTAATAGACACGCATGGAGATGATAAACTGACTGAGAAACTCGGTCGAGTAGTGTGGTGTATGTAATTTTTTTTTACATTATAGAACACCTCCTTGCTAACTGAGGCATGAAGAGAGGCTTTTTTATTGGGTTTCTGTATCATTGCTCAGGTTTGTGAAAGATACAGGGAGAGAGAGTTAACAGCCTGGAAGGATTGCTTTCCAAGGAACTTAGAAAATGGGTACCACTGAAGTTGTATAGTTATGCTTATCAATCCAAGGGTAAACTAGCCTCAGTGAAGGTGCTTAAAATATCATTTGAAGGCAATTACACCACTGGAGACTTTAATTAAACATGTAGTAATTTCCATGGCAGCTAGAATTACGAAGCATTGTGGTAAGGTGCAGGAAAATAAGTGGAATAATCATTGAAATACACTGAATGCATTGAACATTAAATCTAATTTATTACAGTATATAAATCCCAAGATGTGTGAGTTGCCTTGCCATGGATATTTACTAATGTTAAGTAATGTCTTACAAAAGCCTTAATAAGTTGTCTCAAAGTCAAGGCTAGTTAAAAAAAATATATAGTTATTGAGTTGAATGTAACATGGTTGAAAATGTGATATTTATTCCAACACTATAGGCTAAGCATTTGTATGCTGTTGGTGAGATTTTATGAACATTCTTGTTATAAATTATTGTTAAGGGAATATAGAAACATATACATCTGAGACTTGTGCTGTTTACAAACCTTTTGTTACTTTTAGCCATGCCAACAGTATGTTTTTTTTATTGGGATGCACATACACAATTTAATGCTCGTACAACAACAGCTAGGTTACTTTTGCTGTATGCATTCTAATGATAAGACTCTCAACTGTTGTATTTCTTACACTGCTTTCATGTCACGTTAAAAAAGCATTGAGAAAGAGTAGGACATTTATTTACATGTAAATTAAAGTTTATGTCGTATGTATGTGATGAAGAGAATGGGTATAGACAACGCTAAACTTTCATCTGAAATGTAATGACAGTTGGCCCGTTAGTGATTAGCTTTCATGGTAGGGCAGGATTGTGCTGGTACTTGTTTAATCAGATTGTCAATGTTCTTAAGAAAAGTCACAAAGGAGAATAATATCTGGAGTTGTGTGTGCGTGTGTGTCTGTGTGTGTGTGTTTTGTGTGCATGTCCGTGTCTGTCTATATAGACAGAAGTCAGGTTTGTTTGTCTGTGTGAGTGTGTGTGTGAGAGAGAGAGAGAGAGAGAGAGAGAGAGAGAGAGAGAGAGAGAGAGAGAGAGAGAGAGAGAGAGAGAGAGAGAGAGAGAACAAACCCATATGGATGCGACAAAAAATTTTAGATCTATAGTGACTTGATGTACATTGGAGTTTTTATGATATTGTATTGTCAAAATATGAAGATTTGTTCTAAACTCTGGCCGGTCATCTTATTTTTTCCCCAGACAGTACAGAGATGAAAAAGCTTCACAAAGCACTTTTAGTGTTACAGTGCTATACAGCCACATGGCTTGAAGAAGGTGCTAACTCTGTTCACAGTGTATATGGAGTGTTCTGGATCCATCTGAATTTCAACAGGGGTTTGACCTGGGCTGTACCTCAACAAACACAGGAACCGAAGCCTTAAACTCGTCGAGCCAGGCTGTTGTCGAGAGAAAAAAAAGAAGAGAATCTCATGATGATGATGTTGTTATTGTTGGGAAAATAAAGAGCAGTGTATTTACTTGCCAATGTAGGAGTTGTCAACTTATTATTCCATATAGAGTCTATATTTATTATACATGTACAATTTGATTATATTTACCTCTCGTCAGCAAATGAGAGTGATTGCTATGATAAAATTGAGTTTTCATTCTATCTAATGTGGCAGTCGTAGATCAGACGATGGATTATTGTACTGGCCTGATGATCAGCAGCAATGCCACTTAGTTTACTGGCCTCCTTGGATACATTATCTTTTACTTGACAAAAAGGCTTCCCTCATCCCCTGTCCTCCAATCAGCTACGATTTAAACCATGTAATTCGCGTAATGCCTTTACCTCAACCAACCAGCTTGTTGTGGGCGTGGCTAATTTCTCGCATACGCGTTTACTTAGGAGCTAATCAGCCAGCCACATTTAAAATAGAATGGCGACCGCTGCCTGTGGCCATCCATGCACAGGAAATAATGGTACGAAAACCCACAAAGAACACCTGAAGAAAACGAAAGATTCCCGACGAAGACGGGCGGCTCTGTTGTTCCTCACGAATATATCACTCGACGGAAAACCAGTGTGTAATTTGAGCAATGGAAATATCGGTCAAAGAGAAACCGGCGATACCCGAAGCAAAGACGGTTGGGCACCAGCTGGACACTCGTCTAGTACCGTAAGCAGTCATGGAACAGTTTCGCTTGTGTCACCCTCCATGACCAGTAGCGTTGTCATTGTCGTCCCGGGGACGAGGTTGGCAAACCCTGTGCGTCCGACTATGGTCACGTCTCTAGGGCCTCTGGCAAATTATGCCGTCGAAGGGAGTGAGTTGCTTATTACTGAAAGCAGTACCGAAACAATATTGCCACCTGAAAGTCCTTACTCACCTATACCTATTTCTGGACCTGGTCCTCAACTGTTGTCTTTAAGTACCAAGTCACCGTCCATATTTAGCCAGATTCCAAGTGGACCGTCCGCAGATTCCCGACCGAGGTGAGAATCTAACAGTGATTGTGCAATGTCTTTCCTGGCCTACGGGTCTTTGTTTACTTCCGCATTTTGTGTAATCATCATGTAATGTTTCATTTCCTCCGGGGTTTTCGGTGAACTGTCACGGGAACTGATTGTCTCACGTTAATAAATCACCGATGAACGTGCAATATGTTAACACTTTTGATTAAAGGATTGAGGAAGCAAGGGATCTAGCTTTATAGTTTCTGTGCTTTGCGCCTATTAATTTGGGCAGCTTTTGTTTTAAAAACTGTGACGAACTTAAAACCATAAAGCCTAAACTCAAAAGATGCTCAGCATTGTCAAACTATAGGCTATCTATATAACTATATACCAACACATAGACACTTTGTTTTAACTGCCCTTTTTGTGTTGTAGAATACGGAATCCTTCTGGCTCCCCCGGACCAAGGGTGTCTAAGAAGGTCCACTTCATCAAGAGCATGAGGCAATATGACACAAGGGGTTCCAGGTGAGTCAATTAAAGTAAATGCCAATGGAAAGTCATGAATATGTTATTTTAGGAAGTAACCCTTATACAGTTATAATAGCTTCAACAGCTACTTCTACATTGCAGTGAGCTTATATCAACAGCCAGTCCAATAGTTGTCCCTCGAAGCGTGGCCTATTTTTTGGAGGCTAACTTGCTTTGGCATGCAAAGGAAAAACAGTGGACTGCTGGGGGGAGGGAGCAGTGAGTGTAATTGCCTTTGGAGATAGATCAAAAGCCAAAAATAGGTTTGCTTTGAAGAATATCACTCTACTCTCGCAAGCACTGCAAAATACATCTTCGGTAACATAGGAGTGAAATATCACTTACAGAATGTTCTCTTATCTTTTTGTCTCTGTGCCAGCCGGGTCTCAACCAAGGGGTTGTTTTATGGTATATTTTTAAGGCTTGTTATTGCAATGTGAAGTGATTTATTTATTTTTTTGTGGGCTTGACTACTTCTTTCTTATCTTATCTATTCTCACAGGATAAAAGTGAAGTTTTAGAGTCCTCTCATTTCTCTTTGCCCATGCAGTCATTAGCCCCATGTTTCTAGGCAAGATCATATCCATAGTCATTAGATTTTTTTTGTGTGTCATGTGTTTTTTCTAGTTTCACAGTGTCACATCCTGATGCCAATGTGCAAGTTGTATTATTTATCAAGTTGACCAGCAGGTACTGACATTGCCTTTCAGTTGCACAATCTATTTAAATCTACATAGAGGTTGAAGGATTAAACCACACAGCCCTAGCCCACCTTTTTCACTGAAGGTTTATTAGTGTTGTCACGATAGATTATTATGATCTTCATATAATTCCCCTAGGTAAATTCAATATCTGCTTTTCACAATCTGTGAGAGTTTGTGCTCTACAGACATCTGATTGGTATTTTTAATAAGAATGTAACTTTACTGTTTATAGACTAATTTACAGTTGGCCTACGTTTTGTGAAAAGGCAATTTTGTTGTAACTAACTGTTTTTGACGCTTATTACTAAAGCTGGCATGTTTATATTTGGATTGATGGCGTAGTTTGACAATGTTTAGGTCACATTTGCACACATCTGCATACTCTGTAGATATTTTTGTTTTTGAAGTTGCTAAGTGTCTGTTCATTCAAATCATAGAACTTGAGTCATTTGTCAACCAACTGCTTGAGAGAGGTAGAAATAGACGTTTCGTTGTGGTGCTGGTCCGTGCATTGTCTCCATAGTGTAATCCGCTGATAGTGATTGCGCTGCTTGTCGATGTGAATGGTAGCAGTGTGACCGTAGACTGTTGCTTGTAGACTGACACATCGTCTGTTTTGTCTGCTTGTCTACTTGCTATCTGTGTCCCGCAGGATCATGCTGATTTGTGCCAAGCGGTCTCTTTTTGCTGCTTTCTCAGTGCTGCCCTATGGAGAGAGTTATCACCTCAGGTACACACTGTCATCATCCCAACTAGAGAGCTCCCCATCCTGTCCTGCTCCATGTTCCAACCCCCCCACCCCCCTCTCTCTGCTTGGTCTCTGTCAGGAAAGGGAGTTTGATGTTTTGTTTCAACAGGTCTGGAAATGAAGTAGATGATCTGTAAATGAGTGAGTGTTTTTTCTTTACACGACTGTCCGCTAGTGATCTAAAGCTGGATCCTCAGCGTCGAAGGCCGTCTTCGGTAGTCGCCATCGACCTGCTTCCAGCGCTTGAGGGGGTAGAACTAAGTGCATGCGGCAAGGTAATCCCCCCCACCCCCACCCCCCACGTATTTCTTTTTGTGCCGAGCTAGCTGTTTGTTTAAATGTGTCAGTGTGCTCTTTTTGTGAACAAAGTAACAAAGTGATAACGGCGATTGTATGTCCTGTTCCTCTCCAGACTGTTTCTTACGCCCAGTTTCTTTACCCAACCAACGCCTTGGTGAGGCAGAAGAGCAACGTTGCGTCAGACAACTGCGCTTCGCTAACCCCACAGTCTCGTTACCGTGGCAACGGGCAGAAAAACTTCACCCCTGCTCGCCTGACCAGCACTGTGGCACAGGACCCAAGTGAGCTCCACTTACCACTCGAGAGGCTCTTCACCCACGCCTACACTTACATTCACACACTAAATCTTTTTCGTACTTGCGCTACCTTTTTCCCATTGTGGTCTCGCCATGTTTGAGGTTTGTGCTGATTTAGGTTTCCATGTTGATAGGCATAGACGACCTGGTAGATTATGATCCTAACCTCCTCAGCGACCCTCAGTGGCCTTGCGGTCGTCACAAGAGGGTTCTTATATTTGCCTCATATGTGGTGAGTATGCAAAGAAGACGAGTTTCAGGATTTTTCTCAGTGCTTTTCAATACAAACACTTTTCGAAATGTATCAAATTGTTATTATGAAATGTAGCGTGAAACATTTGTCCCTTTTCACACATTTTAATTGTTGCAGTCATCACTAGACTACCATACAGTTCTGCTCGTCCGCAGTTTTTAAAAGCATAATTAGGGCCATCATCACCACAGTGAGAGCTTTATTGCAACCAATAGCATATAACAAACAGCTTTGTTTTTCAACACATTCACTTCATGAGACAATGTTCTTCCTGTTTTATAGACAACTATTGTTGAATATGTGAAGCCATCTGACTTAAAGAAGGATATGAATGAGACTTTCAAAGAAAAGTTTCCTCATATCAAGCTGACCCTCAGTAAGATAAGAAGGTGATTATTATTTTATTATCACCTACTCTTATGTTTGTAAGGCAATGCAGTGCAATAATATGCTGGATGAAACCCACCCTTGTCTCACAGCTTGAAACGAGAAATGCGCACCGTGGGTGAGGAATGCGGTCTTCAGCCTGTCACTGTGGCAATGGCATTTGTGTACTTTGAGAAGCTGATCCTGCAGGGTCGTCTGAACAAGCAGAACAGGAAGCTGGTGGCTGCTGCCTGCGTTCTATTGGCCGCCAAAATCAGCAGTGACCTTCGCAAGCCTGAGGTTCGCCAATTGTTTGACGTAAGTAATGTTTATTTGTTTTATCACACGGCAAAGTAATTTAAAGTAACCATCTCACAAGCGCATAACTTCTTTCTTTTTTTTTCCGCAACTTTTTTTTTTTCTTTCTGTTGGCAATGTGTTCGCTCTGTATGTAGAAATGTGGTTCATACACACATAAGTGAGTTCGTCTACTTTTTCAAAGAAGCTTTTATTTACCTCATCACCAATGAAATTAACACTCGTTTTTGTTTTTTTCCTTTGTGGCTGAGCAGAAGCTGGAGGAACGCTTCCGTATCAACAGACGGGAATTGATTCCATTAGAGTTTCCTGTGCTAGTTGCCTTGGAGATGGGACTTTACCTGCCAGAAAGCATGGTAATGCCACACTACCGTAGACTGGTGCAGCAGGGCTAGAAAGGCCGGTACACTGTGAGGATGACAAACCGTGGGTGGTTTCTATGCTTAACACAAAAATGGTGGATATTTGTAAAACAATACTGTCAATAATATGATTCTAGATTAGAACCAGCAAGGAGGCTACTCCTGCCCATAGCTGTGTTGAAAACACTGCCCTATATGCACACAATTAAACTGAAACTAGGGTTGTTTAGGTACAAGATATTTATTTTCACATTTTCTTCTCTATTTATAGACACACTTATTTATTGTCTTTTCAATCATAATTTGGCACTTGATATGTTAAAGATTTCATTGTTTTTATTTTTGAAGTGTGTCTCTATATCTCTATGTTAGAGATTATATAATGTGGCACATTATTGGTGCTTTTATTTTTCTTGTTTCTAATGGATTTTTTTTTCATGAACCACATATTTTTTTGTTATCTATTTGAATCAGGAATGCCTTATGCACAATATCTGCATATTAAATATCCGATGATATAAAGGATGAATTCACCCCCCCAGTTCAGTTGGTATCATGAGATTATGCTGACATTTTAAAGGTTTCATGTACTGATTCCCAATGTGTGTGTTGTATGTTCTTTTTTCATGATATGATAGTCGCTTTAAATTATACTGGCATAATCTAGCCAATCAAATGGACAGCTGATTGCTTTTGGTTTATACCCGTTTTTAACTCACTGTGAAAATATGCCGAAATTACATAGCAGATTTAAATATCAATGTCTTAATCAAACAATTCTGTACTAGTTAATGTAAAAGCACTGTGTCAAATGGTTGCAATAGCTGGGCAGTGGTGTTTTGGTCTCCCTAATTAGCATACAGACAGATACGATTTCAACGGTAGTTACTTTAGCAATATAATTTGGGTTACAATGCCAACTTTTGTTAGCCGTTTATTTCCATATTCTCAGGACATATGTAATTTTCCCAGGAATTTACCCCAAAAAAAAAAAAAGCTTGTTCTTTCATTGTATGCCACACGTTCTTACCGATGCTCCCTTGTTTCATTGTGGAGTTTGGGATAGCAGAAGAGGACTGTGCAGTATAGAAGAAACCTAGCAGGTCTGTAGATTCAAAGCTTTCTTCTAGCAAACCTTTTCTGCAGTATGTTGTTGCTACATAAGAATTTATGCCACAAAAACAAGTGTGAAGTGCCTAAAATTACAATTTGAATAAGTTTCACACCCTACCGTTGAGTTAAAGTTGTACGGTGGCTTTTACTGCTGTTGGAGTAGTGCTTTCGACAAATCTGATTTGAAATTTTCTTTCCGGAGAATTCTCAAATGTCAAGCTTATGTAATGCAAGTCATCTAAGAGTATGACCATTTACAATATTTTTGTGGTGTTAATTGTTTGTGAACCAACGTTCAAAGTTCTTAAACGTGATTTAAGATTTTAAATCATAGTCATTTAGAAAGTCGTGTTCTTATAAGGGTAGTGTCTGTTTTGTAAAGTTTGACTTTCATAAAAATAGTAATATTTTTTCAACATGGTGTTTTTTTTAAAGAAATTAAATTTACTGTGAAAACTAATAGATCAGTGAACAGCTGTGATTACACATAATTAAATCAATAAAGACTGGACAATGGGTTATGGTAAACATTTGAGTATTTCACTGTTTTCTTATGTATATTGTTTGTTTCACTTTAATACATGCATACAATTAATGTGATATTTAAATATACTCAGTATGTCAAAACATGTTAGTACAATGAAGATGTCTTACTGTGTTAGAAAACCAAACCAGTGGTATTATGTATGTGAAAAAAACAGCCTGTATTTACTAGAACTGTTGCGCTCTCAAACTAAACCTCTAAATAAATAGAGCCTGTCATTTTCAATTCCTAATCTAAACTCATGTCTTCATCATCGTCTTTCTTGTCTTTGAATTCACTTTCCTGATCTGACTTGCTATCAGTCTCCATGGCTTTGGCAAAAGCCTCCACATCTGCAAGACAAAATTACAATACAAAACCCATCAGTTTCCCTTGTAAGTTTCAGAAAAAAACAATGTGCGGAATACAAGTATACCCATAAAGAAAACATGTTATAAACTTGGAATTATTCAGAGGTGGTATATTTCTTAACAATGAACTGAAACTCAAAACAACGTGCAAATGTTCATGAAAGCGGTACAGACCTCCTTTGTTGGCTGCATCCACAGCCTCTGCAGGCAGGCCGAATTGGTTCATTAGAGGGCCCAGTTGCCCTGACGCCAACGCGCTGCTGAACATGCTCATAGCCTTTAGAGAGAGAAAATTATGTTTGACTGATTAATATGGAGTACAGTGCATAGTTATAGTGCACCAATATAATAAAAAACTGTGGGATAAAGTGTCATGTTCTCTAGCAATGTGTGAGTGTATGGTGTGGTTTTACAGTGATGGGTAAGCTACTTTATGTGGTGGGTGAGCTTCTAGTATTGGTTCTCAATATTTTAAATTGCTAAACTACACTGTAGGTAACGATGATGTCTGTTTAAAAAGTGAGACATTGTGCCTTAATTTCAGCAAAAAGACTGTCTGGTCAATGAGTGTAAAATTATATATGTATATATATATATATATATATATATATATATATATATAAAATATATAGCTCGCCACATATATGTGAGGTATATGAGGTTATGGTCCACCTGCTGAAACTGTGGCGAGCTGAGGGTGTTCTGGAGCTCGTCTGTGCTTTGGAGCAGAGACTCCCCAGAAGGGAGGTAGGGCATCAGCCTCTGCTGAACCTCATCATTGGCCAAGATAGGAGCCATGATCTCAGGGGTCAGGACAGTGGCAAGGTCCACTGGAGACAAAAAAATATATAATTAATAATAAGTTTGGCAACACACATCAGACATGTTCCGACAAAGACACTATTTCCAATTAACACAATATCTATGGTTTGCCATCTCTACAACCAGTAAAACCTTTATTTCAGGGAGAATTGTGATTAACGTGTGCAACAGGAGTCAACAGAGGCTCTTTTTTCCTTTGTCTCATTTCAATGCCATTGACTCCTTCCACTCTACTGGTGCAGCTGAAAAAAAAAAATCTAGGAGCCATACTTGGGTGAGGCTCAAAAAACTGCCTAATACCAGTCAGTCTATCTATCTATCTATCTAAAATGAATAAATAAATAAATAAATAAATAAATAAATAAATAAATAAACAAACAAACAAACAAATAAACAACATGAGTTCCTCGGCCCCCACCTCCCTGACCGCTAGCAGGTACATTCATGGTGGCCAGGATGCTCTGCAGGTCACTCAGTTGAATGGGCTGGGTAGGGCTGGCAGCGCCTGCTGCAAGAGAAGGGATGGCAGGTGTGGAGGGACTCGCAGTGGGCGAGGCTGCTGAGGTGGCAGAGGGGGTGATGGGCGTGGTCGGCACCTGGGAGGAACCGATTCGAGGGGCCGTTGAGGTGGAGGTGGGGGTTACCACGGTAGATGGACTAAGAGATTGAAAAAGACACAAATCCTCATACTCACGCATGTCAATTTTAGGAGCTAAATCAGGCTTCTTTATTTTAAAATAGCATTTCTAAACATAAATCCTCAAAGCTTGCAGGAGGCAGTCACTCATGGTGATGCATATACACTTGGTAAACCAGTTCCTTGAAAGATTAACTCTGGTATTGGAAGTTGACTTGTCTTTCTGACTTTTTGGCTGATACCTAGTGGAGGAGCTGCTAGCCGGAGGAGAACCACTGCCCAGGAGGCTGGCCAAACCTGGCCCTGCTAGAGCCCCCAGACCACCTGTAAGAAACTGTAATGTCAGTTTGTGTAGTGAGGAAATAAAAACATTATTAATTAGCAACACCTTTTCCTCACTGATTAAACGTGTCGGAGCAGAAGTGCACGATCAGAAGTGCACGGGCTGTGCAAGAGGGCACACTGCCTTGTGATTGATCGACTAATTAGAGCAGCAGCTTACCAAGACCGCCCAGCCCAGTTGGTCCAATGAGCTGCATCAGCTGGTTGTGGCTCATGTTACCCAGAAGGCTCTGCAAACCACCTTCACCTGGAATATTTAACCAAAAAAACATAAGTTTTGCAATTATTTTTATTTTCTTCTAAATCAGAAATCATTACTAAAATTGCGTAAAAACTTAAGTTTTTTCTCATAAATAATATTATTTACTAAAGAATGTTAAGTACTGTACCTCCCAGAGCAGACAGTTCATGACCTCCACTGCCTCCACTACCTAGCGCTCCAGGCATCGGTGGGTTGTTCAAGTACTCGTTTACTTTGCGGCAAAACTCCTCATCCTTATCGGTCTTAGGCTCCTGCATCAAGCAAATACAAGCATCAGGAGAGGTAACGTCATCAAACAGTAAATTTAAGAAAACGATTTAATACTGAGGCTAGACGCAAAATAAACATGCTATAGATGCATGGGGATAGGTTTAACACCTGCATCCAGAAGAACAGCCTTTTGGAGCCGGCTTTAAACTTCAGCACATACACCCGACCAGTGGTGCATTGGTTGACTCTTTTGAACTCGCAGTCGTCAGGGAAAATGATCAAGTCCTAGGAACACACAAGGATATCATCAATAGTTAAGTGTGTCGCACACCACACATAGTACAATTTTAGAAACAGACATGATACAGTCACTTCAATGGTCACTAACATCATCCACATTTCCAGTGGTCCGGTCCTTCCAACAGAAATGGATGAGAGAGTCATCGGTCTGTTGAATGTAGACCTGGCCCTTGCGCTTGTCAGGAGTCACTGTGCTTCCCTTCAGGGTCATTTTGCCAGCACGGAACTCCACCAAATATTTGCTGGAGGAGCCACGGGACCCGGACACCAGACTTGGGAATAGAGCTCCTGAAGCCATGATGTGGACTGACAGTTCTGAGTACGTGAGATAGAAAGATAGAGCGAGAGAGAGAGAGAGAGAGAGAGAGTGAGAGAGAGAAAGAAAGAAAGACAGCAAGGGTTTAAGCTGCAAATGATTATATAAAATGTTAAGTCAATTACTTTTACAAGGTACCTATGGCAAAAATATTAATTATTTCTTTCTCGATAAAAATAAAATAAAATAACTGCACTAATGTCAAAGTCGGCCATGACGTGTTTCTTGACGACTGCGGATGGCGGTACGGAAGTAACAACAAACCTTTTTTTCCCCGACACTAAAACTCACTTTATGGAAAACAAACCTGACAATTAAGTAAATCGTTTTTCATTAGTAAACAATTGTGTCAAACAATAAACAATTTTCTTTTGACTGTTTAATCACTTGATTAAAATGTTGGAAAAGCTTTCCAACTGTAGACTGCGAGGCCTAAGACCACACCACCATTGTGAACAGTTATTGCAAATTTTAATATTTAAAAAAGGCTATTATTGCCATTCCTTTACAATGATTAATTGCCGCAAAATAGGCCTACTTCTGTTTCGTTTCTGACTTCATGTGTTTATCACTAATGACTGTAGTGTAATGATGGCAATGCTAACAATTACAAGCATCATGTCGGTTGCCTCTGCATCAACTTAGCAGTGATCAACAAGGTGAATAGTCTAATATTTGTTAATAAACAGTAAAGTAACATTTATCACTACCATCTATGATCATTTAAACATTATTATACTGAAAATTCGTAACGTTTAACTTACATTGTTCCTTGAACTGAATCGTGTTTAGCGGATGATGAGGCAGTTTTTAGATCTTTGAGATTGGTCACTACTTCCGCATTAACAACACTGCGATTGGCCAGGAAGGGTTCTGTTCAAACGCATAGTTCGGTAGAGAAGTGCTTTTCCGCCATGGTGACAGAAAAGCCTGACCCCGTGGTGAGCTCGAATATACTGTATTTAACACATGTATTTAAATATGGTAATCAAAAGGAAGTTTGAGCACACGGGGCGAAATTATTTTAGTGAGAATTGATATAAAAATGTATTTTTTTTTTGGCATATCGATAGAACGACACACATCGTTCCCCAATTGCTGATCAACGTGTCGTTTTTGATGGTTTTCTTAATTAACCTAGAGCACCAGTTGCACACACCCTATCTTGATAGAGCAATAGCTGTACATCAATCGATATATCTTATATATACCATATATCTGTCCAGTTTGTACAGTATTGCATTATGAATGCAGGTAAAACTACTTCACTAGCTGGTACATTTCTTCTCTTCTCTTTTTATTTGTAGGGCCGTAGGCACAATACGTTTTGTCTTCAATTTCCGCCTTTTCGTTTATTTGGCCTATATCTGTCAAACTTTAAATGTTTTTGTACAACAAAATCAAGTGGGCTATAAATATTTTTTTTAATAGTGCAATAAGTATTACAGGTGCAGTTCCTGCGGCCCCCAATAATGAGCGGATACTGATAACCTTCTAAAAGACTAACTATATCCGGACAAATCAACAAATCAAGTTTAAGATAAGCTATGATCATAATTTATTTCTTAAATATATTTTGTTTGCAAATGGCCTATACATTACAATACAGCGAGTCATGTATTTCTGTAATTTGTAACCAAGTTATTTAGTACTAAACAGGTATTACAGCATAAAACATATCTGGATAAAACCGAAGGCTAGGTAGGATCATTGAAAACACAATGACATGTAAACATTTTCAAAATGAATGACATACAAAGGATAGGTTAACTACAACTAAACACCCAGGGAACTGTACGCAGCTGCTGTAGTCACATTACCACGAAGTGCACTGAGTGCGTTGCAAGTGAGGGTAGCTACGAAAGATGATCAAATATACAATCACTGTGCATATGGCTGTGCAGTTTACATAGGTGCAGTTCTATACTATGCATATTTATATATAGTGCTGAAAAACACAATACAAAAAGGAGCACCTCTACTGATCACCTAGTATTAGCACATTATCAAACATAAAAGCACATTCATTCTACTGTGCGCACCCATGGCATTCCCAATGCTCACAAGGCACTACACCCTAAATGTAAAGGAACCTAAAAGGAACCCAAAGTTTTTCACATGTTGGGATTGTAGTATAGGAAGACAAAAAAATGGGATACGTTTTTTTGTTTGTTTGCATAGATTATGTATGACGTTAAAATAAGCTTTATTATATTTACTCAGTGTAAACAAAATGAAAGCTTATTTGATAGAAAAAAAGGTTAGAAGCTGAACTACCTGTAATTCAGTTAATTTACAGAGGAAATCTTGCTGTAATAAATCACAGTGCTGTGACCCGTTCAGGAATCCACATAAGATCATGGGACCAACAACATGATACCAATTTGAGCAACCCCGCATATATAGGTCAAACCTAGATTAAATTAGGAATTAAACTATGTTTATTGTAATGTATAACATAGAATCATGTGAATGTGAGCCCCATCATTTTGCGATTATAGTATTTTTCAGTGCAGACTACATTGCAGAACTGTATGGCTTTGTTTGTGTAAAGAAATATCATCTTCATGCAAGGACTATTTGGACTAGTATTATGCACATCTATGTTACAGTTGTCCACAATATAACAATAAGTTACAAACAGTAATTCTATGTTTACTAAGCAAGTAAACATTGTTATAAGCAGCTGTCATTATCTAGTTCTGTAGTCACACAAAAATAACAATCAAACATGTGAACTTGGAGGGATGGCTTAGTGCGAACTAAAATATAGGTTAGTCTAATTATAAATCAGAATATATCAAAAGTAGTGTATGCAAATAACCCCTGATATTTAAGTGTATTGACTGAAGTGTGCAGTAAATCGCCAGACAAGAGGAGTGAAGCTGAAGTACCTAACTAACTCTTCCTATCCAACCCAAACAAATACTCTTACAGAATGGACAGTAAGGTATTCCACAGTAATATGGTCAATATTAGAGAAATCACATTACGGATAGATTACAAAAACCCTGGGTAGAATAAATAACATCCGTGAGATGAATAATGTGGGGAATATAATCATAATCAGGATACCTTGGCCTACACATAAGGGAACAGTGGACTGGCAATTGATTCCAAATAATGCTGTTAAATATTCCACAATATTGATCCATTTGCTTAACCAACTGTGCCCTGTTAATTGCTAATTGCTAAATAATTACGGCAGGATATATTTGTTGCATGATTTATCTTCTCCAAGGACTCTGATGACGAAATCATGCAACCTTAAATCAGAATGCTGAAAGAAATCCTATCCAGGGAAATAGATGGAAACCCTTTCTCAATCAGCATCTCATTAGTAAATGTCTGGTAGATCAGTGTAATTCCTATCATAGTATCCACCTTTGTAGAGCCAATCCTCTGCACCCGTATAAGGGTTTGTTCCCAACCTAAACCACCTGTAGCAGGGAAATGCAAAAGAATGCAGACGCTTATTGAAATCATATGTAAACAGAGCACTGAACGAAGTAGCAGTTTAGATTCTAATGGTTCAGAGTACACACCTAGTTGTCCACTCCTTTTCATCCTTGGCTCTTTCCTTACGTGCATCTCTCTGTTTCTCCTCTAGTCTCTCCTTCTCGGTACTTGCTGTGTCTATGAAAAAATAATAACAGTAAACTGAAATAGGGGAATTAATAACCAATGGCAAGCATTAGGCAAAGGTGGCTGGCTATATGATCCCCAAAATATAACAATGTGTATGAGTCAACTACATATGTACCATATCTATGTAACCAATCTGTCAGCAAAGACTTTGCACAGTTTAAAACATTCGACATTGTGCAAAGTTTACAGTTGTGAAATCATCTTTTTCAAATTTGAATTTATTACCCGTGTTGGATAAGAACTTGAGATTATGCCAACAGACTGTAAAAAAGTTAAACACAGCTCTATGGCCGAAAAGCTGTCTAACGCCAGTGTCAATGTCGAGATGGGATATCCAAGCTTCTCCAAACAAATGCAGTAAATATCATGCCCTTACAGGTGTAATTGATGCTTGAGTGAAAAAAAAAATCCTTGTTTAGTGTGTATGTGGTGTTCAATTACCCATATCTCCATTCTCCATGGCTCTAATGTCGGGCCGTAGGCGGCAGTCCGTGGGGGCCAGCAGCTGCTCCATACCTGGCTCCAGCTCATTCAGTGACATGGCAAAGTTGGTGAAATTATACATCTAGACACCATGTGAGGAAACCACACAAGTGGGTAAATGTGGGGCGAACAAACCAAACAGACCAGTTAACAAGTCAGTCCAAAGAGTAAACAGTGGTTAAAACATCGGTCCAACATAGGTATATTTTACCTGTGCTGATTGAGGGGGCCGTGGGCTGACCTTCCACAATAAGGCACTTCCTGGTATCACAGCCACAGTTTCCTGAACCTCCGGCATCTCGTCCGAGTCATCTGTTTCCGCAGTTTGTTCCTAAACAAACACAACACTTGACGTTTACTAGGCATCCTATGAATTTGAATCATAGAAACCTACAGATGCCACAAACTCAATACATTTCTTCCACTGAACAATGCATGTCATTGCAAGGCATTCTGCATAAGTTCTTGCAAGTAAGCATACTCTAAACTACACAAATAAGACTTTGAACTAGACAACAGCAGTAGCACACTACGGATACCATATATATAATGCACTTTTACCTTACCTTCTACTAATGCCACTGCATTTTATCATGAAAAAAGAGAAATACCATATTGAGAAACGGCATTGAAACTGGCCAGCAAAAGAAAAAAGCAACTGAAGCGATTATTTACTGCAAGACTGACAACATTTTAGCCTGGCCTTAGCCAAGGGCAAATTGAGAAACCAAATCTTAGGTTAACAGCACCCTGGTGGAAAAGCAGTCGTTCTTTCTTAGAGAATCAGACTAAATAAAAAAAGACATTTACTAAAGCAGGGCAGCACCCACCTGTTTCTGCTTCTTAGAATCTCCCCCTGTCTTCTTCTCAGCTTTCTTGTAAGCTTCAAAAACCTTGGGATCTATGCTGTACATGCACTCTGTCCACTTCCCATAAATCACACGATGTTTCTTCTTACTAGTGAAACCATTAAGTAAGAGCATGGATTAGGTTAACTATGTGAGAAAAACGAAATGGTGTTTTGTGACAATCATCAATGTCAATGTACATGTATTTTACGTTTGGACACCTATCTCACCTCTTGTCTTGGATATGCCCCTCAACTCTGTGCAGCTCTTTACCAAACATGCCGCATGGTTTGAAGTTTAACACACATTTATCCCCGGTACTGCAAATGTAAAAACAGGGAACATTCACACACAAATAACAATATTTAATAGACATATTCCAAATGGAAAGGCCATTTCAAGGCTATTTTATCCAGTCAATGAGACAAGGTAAGTATTTGTGGTCTTGCCTGTGGTTAACAATTTCTACTGTCCCGTATTGCTCAATCCAGAGTTTGCCCAGGATTATGTTATGCACACAGCACATGGGGTTTGTCCAGGTGTATGCTTCTTTATGTCTGCATCAAAACCAGGTAAATCAAATCATATCATATCCTCATCATATCATATCCTCATCTTAATTTATACTAGCGGACAGACACTCACTTGAGTAGTTCCAGGGTCATCATGCCTTTGGGCTCTGCCTCGACACTCTTTCCCCAGAATTTAAGCTTGGGGTAGATGGAGCCATGAAACTCAAACTCTTGCTTAAGAGACAGCGCATGGAAGGCACTGACAGGCGGGTGGTGGCTTACTTGTTCAGAGATCAATCTGTAACCCTCTTCTTCCCTAAGAGCAAAGTACATTTATAAACACACTATTTCAGTAAGAATTAAATAAATATAAATTTGTTCAATCAAATAAAAATTTCTAAAACATAACATTTTCCATGGACAAGTCAAAAGTTCGATGATTAAAGCAGATATATGCAACTTTTTTGTGCCAACGGATTATCAATATTCTTCTACAGTTTGCACATTGTAATGTTTGCGGGAGAATGAAAGATCACTTCTCTTGAAGTCTCAATATTAACACTAATTGTGTCTGCCACCGGTTGCGATCTGTGACGAATTAATTTGCGGCACAAGGAAGTGCGTCACTAAATCAGGAAGAGAATATCATACTTGGAGTTTAATGGTTGATCGTGCTTGCGACATGCAGTGACCACGAGCATTCTGCATGTGTTCTTTGCAACGGTTAGGTAAAATTATTACACGCAAGAATGGTAGGGGTTCCCAAAACTAGAAACTACATACAGCCGCTTTAATATCATACCTTGTGAGCTCATAGGTTTCCCCTAGTAGAGGATTAAATGGTTTTCCAGTCCTGTCCCACTGAGATGCCACCGCAGAAACGGCAAATGCAGCAACAACCTGATATGAAGAGAGAATGCGACATAGATGAATAGCTACTCGTCTTAAACTAATAAATAATTCGGAATAAGTCAGTGAAACTTGGGGGAGCGAAAAGGTATTTGTGTACTGCATAGTATGTAGTCTTCACCTGCATTCGGTCAATGGAATTTGAAATTGCGCAGGCTTCGTGGATCAAGTGGGTATGCTCCATGTATTCTGAGAGTCTCTGAAGAAAGCTCAAAGGCTCATTGAACACAATGGGCATTGCTATCTTAGACAGCTCCTGTAGCACGACAGAAAAGAACCGAACACCACAAGACTTGACGTATATATAAAACAACTCGAACAACTAGCTTGTTGAAATATGATAAAAGCTACCATGAACTGGCATACGAGCCATGCAGGTATCATAACATTAATTATTTTAGTATGGGTGGGAATAAAATACCTGAACTTGGCAACAGTATAAGCAACAACTGAACTTGTCAGAAACACATACAACTGCTTGCATTTATATTTGACTTGATAAACAAATTACTTACCATGCCAATGCATTTCTTTAGTATGCTCCACACACTGAAGTTGTTCCTGGAGATCATTTCAGCAGGCAAGACTTTCCTACACGCACAAACAATCGACAACTAAATACAATCTAGAATACAGACCAATAACTAACAGTGTAGAAATTTTTCATTTGTCCTTACCTGCGCTCCCATACTCCATTCTCTTGTGACTTGCGGCTACCTGTTGTCTGCTTGTTGTCAAATACTAGAGCATCCTTAAAACTGACCTCACAGGAATCGTCTGACTCTAACCCTGGAATATTGAGACGCATATCATGCGTTTGTTAGCCAAGGCTATGTTCAAGATTTGGCCATATGTGTTTCAGCAGGAACGAGGGTCTTGCTGAAAATATATATAGTTTTATATAAAAATGATTCGTTAACTTTTTCTCATTCAGCTCCTTACACGTCTCTCTTACCTGTCTCGGCGTCATAAAACTCTTCTTCGCTGTTCATTTTGAGCATTAAAATACAATCCAATGTTCACTCAGAAGTCATGTTTCTTTTGCATGTAGATAGAGCCCTAGTCTCATTCGGTCAAAGTTTGAGTTGAAACAACACACAAACCTGTAAAAAAAAATAAGGAAAAAAAAAAAGAACAATGTAACATTACGTGACAAACTAACAAACGTAGCCTACTAGTTACACCGCTAGCAATCTGACAGCAACACACTTAAGATAGTTTTATACATGAAAACTTTAAGACGAGCTGGCCAGAGTTGTAGCTGTCAGTGTCAGTTCACTAAAAACATTGTTGGCTTGGTAAAGGTAGTTAGCTTTAGCCTAGCTACTGCAGGCTAACCATTCTGACTCCCTGGCCTGGGGAAAAGAGTAAAGATCGGCAGCTGGCGAATGGAATACTCGAGCTACAATTTCACAAGCTTATCGGGATAGTAACATGAATACATTATATTACACACATTTATAATATATTACCTGTAAATCGAGCCCAATTTAAAATATATATATAAACAACCAGGCGCGCAACAAGCCTACTGCTGAAGGGACAAGGCGGAAGCAAGCTACAAGGACAATGTTATTGAAAGATCTGTCAGCCTATCAAATCTTAACTGAGGATAGTCTAGAAATATACAATGTAGATTGGTCGTAAAGTTCGCTTGGTAGGCTGAGCGTTTATGTTTTCAGATCATCTGTCACGATATTATTTTAATGTAGGCCAAATGGATCGATGTGGACATTTTTGGCACTTAGGTTTTCACGATCCTTGAGACCATCAACAGTGTGTAAGGTGTTTAAAAAGTCCTGGCCAAACGGGTGTTATTTATAGGTATCAAAGTAAATCACATTAGGGGCCGCGTTGAATGTCACAGTGTTGTACAACGTATATAGTAGGCTTACAAGTAATTACTAGTAGACTTCGTTTGCGAATAAATTGTAGGCTGAATGCAAAAGGGGACATTATGTTTGTCTATTCCTTATACTGCATTTCGACAGAGATCTAGATGAGGGAGGTACCGTGTGTTCACTAGGGAACTATGAAGTTCAATCAGTTCAACCAGGACTTTATAGGGACAATACATTCTCCCTAAAATCCCACGGCCTACAAATAGCAGAATCTATCCAGTAGGGTAGATCATGCTTTTGCCAGGTTAGCGCTCAGGTCGAAGCGCAGAGCTATATTTCGTCAAATTACCATATCAAGGACGATTGGCCTAAGTCAAAGTGACAATTGCAATCAGTATTCGCATTTTAAAGGAGAGTGGGCTACCTTTGCGATGGAAGTTTTATTTATAATGATGATGTATGTGACCCTACACTTGAACCAAACTCTGTGATAAGCCAGCCACTCGCGCGTTAGTGTCGTGGGCGGGGATAGGAGCAGTAGTAGTAGAGCGTCTCACTCCTTGCCTCCTTTACTCTGTTCTTCATTACCTTTAAAGTATAGGTGATCAGATGGGTACAGTTTTTCGACCATATTCTACTATGGAACATTTTCGCGTGCGCTTTGGATTTTGGCACGTGTTTAATGTTTTATTCCTGTAAGCCTGCCAGTTATTATTTTTGTAACCTTGTTTTTATTTAGTCACCAATAACTAAGTAAAACTAAATTATTACCAGATATATGTTGTCGATGCAATCTTGGGGGAACTAAACGCCACGAAATGAACACAGAAAAAGAAAGCGGTGTGCCACAAAAGGCGCCACGATGCCAGAAACAATCTAGAAAACAGACGCAGAGAAGTGTTGGTCAAAAGCGGGACCGGATTCCCAGAGGGACACAATGTAAAGAAGTCCAAGGAGATTTAAGTTCTTATTCCGAGACAAGCGGTGCCACTGACACACAAGCCAACCGACGCGTAACGGTCAAGGGAAAGATCAAACCGGAGAGAGGAATTAAGGATTCTGGGAATGTTGCTCTCTGCATTAATGAATGTCCAAATAATCAAACTACCAAAAGAAAGCTATCTGATGCCAGTAATGCATCTGAGGATATGAGCAAGGATTCTGGCTGCGTGTCAGGGAAACTTTCCTCATCAAATAGCAGTTCCGAAATGTCTGACTGCGCATCGGAAGGAAACAAACCAGACACTCAGAGTAGTGAAATTAAATTGAGTTGGATGGACGGGAGAGCCTATGTGGCCCTTGACAGCACATGTGAAGAGATAAATGATGACAATCCCAACTCCAGGACATCGTCGGACAATGCCAATAACCATTCCGGGGTCGGGGGATCTTTCCCCTCTACCTCATCACTGGATGTCATGAGTGCGTCTGCTGGGGGCTTTTCAGATCGGACTGAGGAGATTATGATGGGCGATACAACAGAGGACCTTGTCAGGGAGGTCGACGACTTGAGATCAGAAAACGAATATTTAAAAGTAAGTAAAGTATTGCTAAATAAGTCTCTAGTGTCTATATGGATAAATACGCGACAAAAGTTGTGGGTTCTCTCTTGTGTTGCTATGGACATAAAGCCCACTTACTCGAGCATGTGACTTTCCTTTGAAGAGCCGATTACACTTAATTGTTTGCTTCCAACCTGATTAGACAGACACGGGACAGGACATGGCCTCCGTGACAACTGAGAGGCTTCCAGACTTACAGGAGCAAATCAAAAGTCAAACTGTTACTGGTCTTTCGTCCAGCTATCCAATTGCTCAAATTGTTACTAAATAATATGTAGCCTAAACTCCTGCAATTTATTTGTCAGGAAAAATTTAAAACTTACTTGTTTAAAACTGTTGTATTTAGAAGATATAATCAATCAGTACTCAATAGACAATTTTTTTAAACAACCAAGACTTTTCGCATGCCCACACCTTTAAATGCATTCATTGTGGGATATTCGTAATATTGCTACAGAACATCAATAAGTTATAAGATAATTCAATTCTAATGATACCCTTCTCTTCAGGATGAGATGGAGGAGATGCGCTGTGAGATGTTGGAGGTGCGTGACATGTTCCAGGAAGAGGAAGTGTACCTGATGCAGGAGATGCGGTTGCAGCTGGAGCAGGCGAACAAGATGTGCCGCATACTGCAGTACCGCCTGCGCAAGGCTGAGCGCCGTAGCATTCGAGTGGCCCAAACAGGACAGGTTGATGGAGAGCTTGTTCGGACACTGGAGCAAGATATTAAAGTAAGGTTCGTTTATGTATATGTAAGTGTATCTTTGCGTGTGTGTGTGTGTGTGTGTGTGTGTGTGTGTGTGTGTGTGTGTGTGTGTGTGTGTGTGTGTGCGTGTGTACATCAGGTTGTTGCACACATGTGGAGTAACCAAAAGTGACTCACATAGTTTTCCGGAATCATTCATAATGGTTTAGCTGGGACAAAGGGTCTATACCAGATGTGAAAGATACATAATGATTTCATTTATAGAACATTGCAAAGGAAAATCTTGGACTGAATCTCTGGATTAGAATTTGACTGTAGAGACCCACAGCCATCAACTAATACACACATTCACTTTCTGTGGATTGTAATTACTTGCCATCTTGTATGACTCAGTCAGCCTGATTGTATGCTACTCTAGAAAATCCTGCCAGCGTGTCAAAAAAAATCTTTTTAACTGCATCCTGTTTACCTCATGGCAAAAGAGCCCAATTATGTGGTTAAAAAACCTCTATGCCAAGAAGTCATGTTGTACCGTTACCGTTATCTACGTCTAAAGCTTAAATTCTTCTGGTAGTAATTCTCTCTACTCAAGTGTGTGTTGTCTTCAAATTCCAGTGGCAGCAGGCCACACTCAATTATAGCCTTGCCAAAGGTTTGCCCTCTCCTCGTTCATTCTGTTTGTCATTGTCCAAATGCCTCTGAATTTCAACCTAAAATTTCCATGGTAAATTCTCTGCAAAAAAACAGTAGATAAATGCTAACCACAGAATCATGTGATTTCCTGCTCTCCCAAAATCACATTGACTCTCCACCAATAAATCAAATCATGTTTATTTATAGAGCACATTTAAAACAGGCAGAGCTGACCAAAGTGCTGTACAACACATTCAGATACAGTATATAGAATATAACAACAA
>JAVQIZ010164143.1:0-15453 GCA_036023535.2 Galaxias brevipinnis
AAACACACACACACACACACACACACACACACACACACACACACACACACACACACACACACACACACACACACACACACACACACACACACACACACACACACACACACACACCTCACCTCTGTCTTCTTTGGTGAGGTTTTGAGCGCAGTGGGTGAGGCTACCATGACAACGCTTCTTGTTTTGGGTGTGAACTTCCTGTCAGACCTTGAGGGGGTGATGGGCTCTTTCTTGGGTGAGATGGTGGCCTCTTTCTTGGTTTTCCTGGGGGAGATTGCCGCTGTGCTTCTCCCTTGTCCTCGGTCATCTTTCTTCTGTGCCTCCTCATCCCTCTGCTTCAACATGGCCAGCTTGGAGCTTGCCTTAGCAGGAGCAGGGGCCTTTATGGGGGATGGACTGATGATGTCCTCAGAGTGACTGAGACGGTCTGACCAGCTCTTCTTGGGTGAGGCGGTCGATCCTGGCGTCCCTCTTGTATCCGTACGAGCCTGAGGGGACCAAGATGTTAACTCTAGTCGACATTTTGATACGGCGTGAGTGTGTGTGTGTGTGTGTGCCTGACAGTGTAAGAGAGTGTCAGTGAGTGCTCCTCACACCTTCTTTGAAAGCGGTTCCTCGTCCAGCATGGCCAGCGTTCTAGCAAACTCTTCATCTTCGTGAACCTGCTTCTCCAACTGTGGAGAGACAACACACGAGTGAGAAAGGTAGACAGACAAGACACACACAGACAGACAGACACACAGACAGACAGACACACAGACAGACATTAGCAGGTAATGGCAATTCATCAAAGTAGTATGCATAGAAAGACATACACAATCATGTTGGGTTTGTTAAAAAAATGAAAGACAGCCCCACCTCCATGTCCTCGTCCATCTGCAGCTGTTTAGCGATCAGCTCGTCAGTCAGCTCGTCTGGATCTGGAGACGGCTGGAGGAAGAGAAGAGCAGGAAGAACGCTGTCAACCATTAGCCTTACAATCCACTAACCCTAACCCCAGTAATAGAATACAAGAGGTGAAAGCCATTTCTGTCCCGTGCTTTAAAACTCACAGCTTTTCTCTTGGCGCTGGCCACCAGCTTCTTCTCTGAGCGCTGCACGGTGCCGCTGCCAAAGTAGTCCAGCACCGAGGTGGGGGTGCGTTTGGCCTGCGGAGCCGGGGCTGACTTAGGGGTGACAGGGCCCGGAGGAGACTTCATCCCTCCTTTCCCCACCTGGACTGGTTTCCGTGGTGACTTGTTCTTGGCGGCGGTCTCCGACTCCTTCTTTGTTGGTTTGACGCCGTTCTCTTTGGGCTTGGAGGACTGCTTTCGGGACAGGAAGTTGTCACTGTCCGAATCTGTGGTGAAAAGAGAGAATTGTACGTTGAGATCCAAATTGCAATTCCTGATAAAATCAGATTTCACTCCTAGGACCCGAAATCTTTCACTTTTAGTCTTATCTTGGGTTTTCTGGTTTCAGCGTTCAATGACTTACTGTAAGTGAGCCTCCTATTTAATTGTGTGTGTGTGTTATGGCAGCATGTAAGTAAATGATATGTTTTTATTTTAGAGTGAGAGCGCTACCATTTTTAGTGTGGCTCACCGGTTTCAGAGACGTACTGCACAGGATCCTTCTTGGTAGGAGGGTCTACTTTGGAAGCCTTAACAGCGGTTTTCTTTTTTTTTTTCTCAGGCTTTGCTGTCTCTTCCTCCTCGGAGTCTGTGGCAAAACAACAATAGATTAACAGGTGTGCTCACTCACAGAGCTTTGAGACTGTAAGACCTTAGTCTTACCTTAATGTATAGGAAACATTAACATTATAGGGCAATAATATTACCAATATTAAGTATAGGGCAGAACAATTACGCAACAATTACGCAATTACTCTGGGAAATTAGCAAAAACAGGAAAACTCAATAATAGTTTCAAAAACCTAACATAATGTAACTTAATAAATAATTAATTATTACCTGAATCAATAACTCCACGCTTCTTTCTTTTCTTTTCACTTTCCTTTTTCTCTGCTTTGGGGCTTTTGATCTGAAAGCATATCTTTGTCAGATTGCAGATTGTTCACTAACATGCAGAAATATAAAAACTCCACCCACCTTTGCAGTTGCTTTCCTTTTCTTTTTTACGTCTTTCTCCGAGGACATTGACTTCTTTTTCTTATTCTCTTCATCTGTGCTGATGCTTCCATTCTTTACTTGTTTCTGCACCGCGGGTTTGCTTGATGTTGGTGCAAAGAACCGCCTAATGTCCTGATGAAAAACAGGAAGAAAGCGCATCGTGCAATTTGATTGGCCACACAAAGCATTGTTATTCTCAATATTCCTGATCATAAAAACGACAAATACGTAATGGACTTTGCAAAACTATGATAACCAGATTAACGGTACTGTTTGGTTGATGTATATTTGTCATCACTGATGCTGTCACACTTAACTTTTTGAGCATGCAAGTGATGTGAGGAATAAAATAGACATGGATAAGCTAGCAAAGTAAGCAATGCAGAAACAAGTACATAAGTTTATAAATGCAATTAGGGTTTATCTTTTGGTTAGCTAACGTCGTTAACTAGCCACCCTTTTATTCATAGCTAAGTTAGCTGGAGCATGCTCAGAAATAGCAATCGCCCCCATAGCAAACTCTCCTGACCCCAAACAGTTTTGATGCAACGCACCCTAAAGTTCTACGATAAACTAGTAAATTGTGCTAATCAATTGGACTCTATTACGCACCATAATCCTCCAAATAAGTGTTTTCCTCCTCGATAACTGTCAATCAAGATAGCTAGCTAGATGTCACAAGACCATCCAACACTTCTTGGCGCGAAGTATGATAATGTTAGTGATAGGCGAACGGCGCTTGCTGATGACGATATCCGCGGGAACAGGGACAATCTTCAGCAGGTTAATCCCGTTGTGTTGAAGTAACACGCTGGCATGTTTGTTTACTTTTAGACGAAGTTGAGGTTAAATTCGTTTAACTATCCGACCTAAGACAACTACAACATTGAAACGTAGAATCATGACACTACTTCCACTTTGCACCAGCTGCAAGCATTACGGATTTTATCCACTGGACAGGTTAAGTGCTCCACCATTCAAGGTTCATAAAATGTTTAGCTAGACACTGTTCATGTGACGCCAAGAAACATCTAAATAAACTTGACTTTCAATCTTATCAGGGAACGTGAATATTTAACAGAAAAAGGGAATTCAAAATATATATTTTCACTATCAGCCAAGATAACTTTCTGTGGATATGGCATATCAAAATGTGTTGGTTTTTTTAACATCTAGATTTAACCATTTTTACAGATGTCTGCACACAAAGATGGTAAAGATCTAGTAGTGTGTAGTCAATTTCAATAAGCCATTCTGCTCTTATCCCAAGACAAGTTACAATATTTCACTGTGCACACAGTCTAAAACATTTTAGAATTTTTTTTGTTTTCGATACAACTTTTGAATAACATTTTCAAACAACAAGAACAAGAGACCATAGTTTGTGGGTGGGAACTGAAAAATAGGGAACTTTATTGGTCAAGCACACAGGAAACAGATATTTATTCATCAGCTTGCTCCACAACGGTTCCCTTCTCACTGACGTAGATACCATCCAGGAACTTCCTGATGTCCTTCTGCTTGACTGTAGTGGCCTGTTGGATAAGAGCCGCTAAAGAGCGAGAGATAAGAGAGAAAACAAAAGTGTAAGAACAGGCTAAAGTTCTGTATGGATTAGCAAGGTGGTTTAAGGTGCTATTACTACAATGGGGCTTTTGGGTTAAATTAAAATTAAAATCACTAATCAAATAATTAATGTTTACATGCCTTTTGACAAAGTAGTCTACATTACATTATAAAGTTAAATTTGTGCCTCAGTGCAATGGTTGCATGCTGTGGTTAATGGGAAGCATCATGTCACAAGGGTGTTAAGAGGGCAGTTAAAAAACCAAGAATGCAAACAAAAACAAAAGTTAATTTCTTTCACAGCAGGCATCTAAAATGGTTCATCTTCTAGTGAGACCCCAATCTAAAAACCACCTTGCAATGCATAACAATCCCAGAAGCACACATTCCTCAACATAGAGGCAGAGAAAAAAGGAAACAGGACCCCCTTTTCCCCGGACGCAACCAATGGCCGAGTGACCGGAGAAGACAGACAAAGAGCGAAGACAATAGTCGAATAAAAGAAACAAGTGAACAGGCTCCCCATGTAGAGCAGGGGAGAGGCGAGAGGCATGTTGGCTAACCTCTACAAACGATGCCGTGGTAGTAGCAGTCTTTTACTGCTGGGGGTCCTCTACCGTTCCCTTGTCAGAAACGTAAATACCGTCCAAGAACTTTCTGATATCCTTATTTTTGACTGTGGTAGCCTGCTGGATCAAGGCGGCTGGAATAGAGAGAGGCTTGGGTGGTAAGGAACATGCGCACAAACAGGGTCACGGTTTTAATCTACACACGAGGAGGAACAGGGAGGAGGTTAAAGCAAAGTGGAGGAGAGGAGACAACAGGTGGGATACAGGGACAGAAAGAATAGGACTGAAAGACTAGGCTGATAGAAAGAGTAGGAGAGAGAACCGGGATAGAGTGGGGAGGGATTTAGAGGACAGGTAAAAAGGATGGTAAGGACGGAAACAGGAGTGTATTGGAGGGACGTGGGGCAATAGCATCACAACAAATCTAGATTCACAGAACACATTCATATCAGGCAGAATCCAGATTTTCACAGCAGTAGGTACAGGGTAATTTGTTTATAGTTAATTATGAGAAGGAGAGTAAACATAGATGACACTGACTAGACAACAATGGTGAGGTGGGTTTAAAAACAATCAATTCTAATGATTAGTTGTCTCACCTACAAAACTAAGTCTAACTGGGGGATAACAACGTGCACACATGGTCTTAGTACACACATCTATGATGTGGTGCTGGGGACCTATGAGGAAAGGTAAACACAGGGCTTACATCACTGCTGTTAAATCACAAAGTAGGGATGTGCTTCCATAATACATGCCATCGTGTTTCCACATGTTTGTTATGGTGCCTGTCACCACAGGGTTGGGGGGGAGGGAGGACGGGAGACAGGGTCAGCCTTTGACCAGTCAGGTCTTTAGCATGGCTTTGGATCAGCAGATCAAGTCTCATGCTGTAATAATAACTTTTTTTCTTGAGTAGGAGTTGAAGCAGCACATTCCTTCCAGCTGTTAACAGGGGACCTTTAGCTAGTTAGGAACTAGACCGCAAATTACACTTTGCTGATGTAAAGGGGAATGACGTACGAGAGCACCAGTTCTCTTTCCAGACTTATACTTGGGGCCGCAGCGGCACGTTGTCTACAGTGTAATCCAACTCTTCAAGTGTGAAGCTACATAATGGAGATGTGAAAATAATTTTGTGGGGCAGCATAGGGTGTTCAGAGATCCTGAAAAGAGAGATGGTTAAAAAAAGGCAGGCTATGCAGCTCACCTGAGTTTGATACCAGCTCAATGTCGTTACCCTCCAGAATAAGCTCATCCTTCTGGCCTGCTGAGACTGTGCATGCCACACCTGGGACAGAGAAGGAAAAGGATGAAGGGAGGATCGAAGAGGAGAAAAAGCAAGGAAAGGTTCAGAGGAAGGGGGATGAACACAGGATGGAGGGGAAAAAATAAACGAGTGAGATCACTGTTTTGATTTCGAATTCTGAGATCATATATGTTGATGAGAACACTTCACTTCAGACTTCAGTCCAAAACCTCTACATCTTTGATGCACATTACAAACATGTGGCCAACTCACCACTCCTCATGCGAACGCGACGGATGTACTTCTCTCCCAAGAAGTTCCTGATCTCCACCAAGGTGCCACCCTCCTGCATCACAACGTTGATGGGGAAATGGGCGTACACAGAGCGCATCTTGTAACGGAAACCCTGAAAAGAAGAAAGACAAAATTACAGTAACTAAAGCAGCTCTTTAAAAGTCCAGCACTAACGTTGTCTAAACACAGGCATGGCTTAATTACAACACAGCCCACGTTCTTTTAGTATTGTTCCTGATAGACCTAGATCTAAGCTAATTTGACAAGACATGATAGGAAACAGCCCACTGACATTTTAACCACACACTGCTTGTATTAATGTTAAAATGTATTTAGCTCAGGGAATATTCACAAATAGCAGCTAATTAAAATCAAGTTCAGTCACCAGCATTGTTTTCGTGAACAAACCTGGCACATTCAAGCACTATGACATTAGCAGACCAAGTCTAGACACAACGAGTCCTAACTCTTTCAAACTACCACTGAATCTACTGCACACTTCCTTACAAATCACACCACGGCCACATATAATAACCACAAACACATTTGTAAATATGCTTAGCTAGCCTGGGCTTTGACTTTCTCCCAGGATTTCAATTTTAATCCTTTACACTTTAAATGAGGTGATGGGGTTCCTTGCTACATGGTCATGTTTAGTTATCACAGGGTCTGCCTACTCACCATGGTGACTCCCTTGATCATGTTCTGGACGTGACTGCAGATGGTGCGGACTGTGGCCAGCTCCTTTCTGTTTCCCCACCATTTGTCCACACGGAGCTGAAGGGCACACAATCACAAAACAAAGTGACCCATAGTAACTCAAATTCATTCAAAGAACCAAACAAATTTATCAATTTCCTTCAAACACACCAACAGTTTAAAACCAAAGCTGCTGGATAGCGCCACAGTAGTCATAGAAGCCTAACGCTCAATGCCAACACACATCCTGTTACAGCTATTGACAGAGGACTTGGACTGCATGCTTACCTTCTTCTGTTTCTTGCCCAGGAGGCTGAGTTCTAGGTTGATGTGGTTGAACTCCCTCTTTAGAGTGCCGCGGGGCCCCTTGACGATCACCGTCCGGCCCTTCAGCCTCACCTCCACTGAACACACACAGGGGAAAGAATAAGGACAGTGTCACAAAGAATGCAAAGCCACTTTATCACACAGGGTTTGTAGTTTGCTGGCATTGTCTTAATCGAAGTGGGAGAAATTCTTACCATTATCAGGAATGTCCACAGACTGGTTACTGAGAATGGTCTTCATTCTCTAAAGAAATTAGATTTGCAACTTTACTTAACGGGTTGCGGTTGACAGTAAGACAGAGATGAATGTTACCCATGATTTTGGCGTAATATTGGACCACTGTCAGTCAAAATTCGGGCATATAAGGTCAATTGACATGCTGTGATTGTGGCCGGGATGAAACTCCCCAACAGAGACACGTAAACAGACTCTGTATGGCTATGCTAAAGTTTAGCTGGCCACTAGCGTTAACCTCGTACTGCAATGACAGTTGAGTGCTCAGGCAATGATGCATTTCAGATTGTACCAAAGACAAAGTAACCATACTAAGCCAATAGCTCATATAAAAGCAACGTAGGCCACCTGACAAACTTCGCAAAGGCGACAATACCTATGAACAATTCGTGTTTTGGGCAAATGAGGACTGAGGCCTAGCAATAAACCGGAGGAAACATGTCGCCATAAAACTAGCCCTTGGGAACACTACTATGATGAGACTTTTAGACTAATACAAAGTACGGTGAATGCACATTTATATGACCGATTTTATATAGTTTAAATATTGTAATTTAGACTTTGTGGGTCATAGATGAAGTTAGATGTTGGATCTGATTAAATTATTCTCATTCTCTTACCTCGCCGGTAGTAGAGGAAAGGAAGAAGGAACTTCGTCACGACGCAATTGTATTGTTGGCGTGACTGCGTCATTACAACACGAAATGGGCAGACATTACTAAATGATTGACGAATATACAGAGTTCGGTATTATACTCATATTTGAATTGTGGTCAACGTTTTGTCATGTTCATGTCAATGTAAATGGTTTATGATACCGTAAATAAAATAACATTATAAGTTCTCAAAACAGGTTTTGATCCCAAAGATTCTCGGTTACGGTTTCAGACCAAAGTAAATGTAATCAGAAATGTGTTGTCAATGACAGACCACTGCTGGAAGGCTGAAAGCTAATGTCATGGCGTTGGTTAAACAAAGTTGTTTTATTGCGGGTCGTTTTTCGTGTGGTCACCGGTGGCTCACTCCCAGATGCAATCAACATGTAAGTGCATCGTTCATTCTTTTTCTTTGATCGTTAACCTTCCGAGCATTGTTGTATCTTAACGAATATTACCTAAGCAAGTGAGCACGTTTGGTTTATGTCTGATCATGAGATGGCACGGGCCGAGTACAAAAATTGCGTTACGTTAGTTCGTGTCAACAAAGTTGGAATACCAAAGAGAAAAGCCTTACATAATAGCTATGTTGACTAGACAACTATTTTAGTGACTCTCCTCTCTTCTACATTGTCGACAGGTGTATACAAGTGGAATGACAAATGCGACAGAATATTCTCCAACACGCACTGAAAAAAAGAAGGTGTTGCTGAGTGAAGACGGACCTGATCTGCAGGACTTCATTTCGGGAGAACTCTCAGAGAAAAACAAATGGGAAGAGTACAGAGGCAACCTAATTAGAGGGAAGGGAGAGAGGTAATTAAAGAACTAGTATAACAACTAACTGACTGCCAGATCTTAAATGGTCAAACGGAAGGACTGGCCGATATATATACTGACCGATTTATTTAAATCAGCAGCAGTTTAATTTAGGCTGTCTTCTGTGGGTTAAATATGTTGCAGGCTGCCGCATTTGCGACAGGCTAGCACCGTGTCATTCTGGACTGCAGACTTACCTTGCACATTTATAGGAGAGTTCAATGATCATCTCACGGACGTTTGTTATGCAATAGGCTAGTCTGAGCCACGTGTCTGCTAATGACGCTTTAATACACTACAGTGAAGTGGTTGATAGTTAATTTCTCTCACAGCGAAATTAGTTTGTTACATCTGTTAAAAACCATCGAGGCACACAACACTACTAATAAGCTTAATTTACGTTATGATTGATTATTGTTGTCTAATAATAAAAGGTAAGGGTTACGTACGTACGTATGTATGTATGTATGTATGTATGTATGTATGTATGTATATGTATATGGTTTATTAGATGTTTCAGGGTCTTACACTTACTAACATGCTTATGTAGCTATGTCTGTGTGGGTAGACCTTTGCTGTTCATTTGTGTGACTGTTGTTGTGTCACGCTAGGCTAAGACTTCCCCCGTGGCTGAAGACGGAGATTCCTATTGGGAAAAACTACAACAAACTGAAGAACACATTGAGAGACCTCAAGCTGCACACTGTGAGTTGTGCAAGTGTGTGTCTGTGTGGGTGGGTGGGTGGGTGTGAGTTTGAGAATGAGTGATGGCCACATAGAGAGAGAGTGAGTGAAACACATGTACACAATCAAATAAATTACATAAGATAGGTGGCAGAAGATTATTTAATTTAATGTCAATATGATTTTGTGTGTGAAAGAAGAAAATAAGATGATGGATGAGAGTGAGCACTACATGCACTGTTTGCTTAATTTCCCAACACTTTTCCATCCCGTTTGTAGCATTGTTAGTTTGTTAACACGTCTCATGCCTCCGTCCATTCTTCCACCCCCTCCTCCCATTCTCAGGTGTGTGAGGAGGCCAGGTGTCCGAACATTGGAGAGTGCTGGGGGGGAGGCGAGTATGCCACAGCCACAGCAACTATCATGGTGAGGTTTTTCCTCTGCAACGCTGGTGTTTAACGTTGGTTTCAGTTAAGCCTTATGGGTTAGCTGAGAGATAGAGTTTTCTGTCCGGGGTATTGAGCCAAATAATGTAACAGCACTATTTCTAGTGGTCTGATTTAATGGTTGTGTTGTACTACTTTAATTCAGTAATTCAACAATGTTTCTCTCGCTCTTTTTCTTATTTTCTTCGTCCCTCTGTTTCTATCTCTCTCTCACTCTCCCCCTCTGTAGCTGATGGGGGACACATGCACCCGGGGATGCAGGTTCTGTTCAGTGAAGACGGCCCGGCTGCCCCCTCCCCTGGACCCCAACGAGCCTTACAACACAGCCAAGGCCATTGCCGCCTGGGGGCTGGACTACGTGGTGCTGACCTCTGTAGACAGAGATGGTAGATAGACACACAGCCTTGTGACCTCCGTAGACAAAGACGGTAGATAGACACGCATCCTATTGACCCCCAACTGACCTCAATATACAGAGACGGTAAATAGACACAGCCTTGTGACCTCAGCTGACCTTCGTAGACAAAGATGGTAGATAGACACGCAGCCTTTTGACCCCCAGCTGACCTCCATATACAGAGACAGTCGATAGACATGCAGCCTTACCAAGTCGTTTTAACTGTGAATTCTTTCAAGTATAGTATGCTTTATTAGATAACTAGATTTTTTTCGGTCTACGTTCCAACCCTCACCCATGGTCATGAGCTTTGGGTAGTGACCGAAAGAATGAGGTCATGAATACAAGTGGCTGAAATGAGTTTCCTCCGTAGGGTGGCTGGGCTCAGCCTTAGAGATAGGGTAAGGAGCTCGGTCATCCGGAGGGAGCTTGGAGTAGAGCAGTTGCTCCTTCGCATCGAAAGGAGCCAGATGAGGTGGTTCGGGCATCTGATAAAGATGCCTCCTGGACGCCTTCCTTTGGAGGTTTTCCAGGCACATCCTACTGGTAGGAGACCCCGGAGTAGACCCAGAACACACTGGAAAGATTGTATATCTCATCTGGCCTGGGAACGCCTCGGGATCCCCCAGGAGGAGCTGGAAAACATTGCTGGGGAGAAGGACGTCTGGGGTACCCTCCTTAGCCTGCTGCCACTGCGACCCCGCCACGGATAAGCAACGGAAAATGGATGGATGGAAAACAGATCTCACAAAGTATTTATTTAAATGTTTTTATTTCTGGTTTCAACAGACATTGCTGACGGAGGGGCAGAGCACATTGCCAAGACTGTGACCAACCTCAAGGAGAGGTTGTTGTTATTATTATTACATTATTACTTAACATATACATTTAGTTTACCCAAAACATATTTGGCCTTCAAGAATGAACATGAACGTTGTTGTTTCTTGTGGTCCAGGAGCTCTCAGATCTTGGTGGAATGCCTGACTCCTGATTTCCGTGGCGACCTGTTAGCGGTGGAGAAGGTTGCCTTGTCAGGGCTCGACGTCTATGCCCACAACGTGGAGACAGTCCGCGAGCTTCAGAGGTACACCCTGCTGACTGAACACACAGTAGACACTAACTGACCCCTCTTTGCCTAGTAAATCCCCCTGCCCCTGCAAAATCTACCTGCCACCAAAACTAAAGGTAGGTAGGTAGGTAGGTAAGGCTGTTGTAATATCAACATCAGGATGTTAACATCCTGACCACAAGGTGGAAGCAGTGAGGTTTGTACTGTCTTGGGAGTCACATGGAGAAGATGCAGGGAAGGAGGGAACAGGTTTTGCTTAGTGGTTGTAGTACACACCATGACCAGCAGGTGTCACAAATACTTATTTTCCCCCACCTTATAAACAAGCACGGAAAACAATTTGATGGTTATTTTTTTCATTTTCAAATTGTATGCACAATCTCTATATACTACTGTAGAGAAGTGAAGATTATACCCAATAAACATGATCTTTTATGAAGTGATTTGTTCACCTTGTTCCCCAGACATGTTCGAGACCCGAGGGCCAACTTTGACCAGTCCCTGAGTGTTCTGAAGCACGCCAAGAAGGTCAAACCGTTCCTCCTGACCAAGACCTCCATCATGCTGGGTTTAGGGGAGACTGACCAGCAAGTGCATAACACCATGGCAGGTAGGGGCTTTCACAGACATCGCTATAACACTTGTCTCTTTGTGTGATGTTGGCACCATAGAGATAGAGAACACTACACCTACTTTACATTTATGACCATGCTGTTGTTGTTGTTTCAGAGCTGCGTGATGCAGAAGTAGACTGTCTGACACTGGGTCAGTACATGCAGCCAACCAAACGCCACCTGAAGGTAAGACTGAATTCTTAAAGCAACAAATGCATTCTGTATGACCAAAATACACTAACCAAAGTACACTAACCAAAGTCAGAGCGTGAAACGCATTAATGGTGTGTGTGTGTAGGTGGATGAGTACGTCACACCTGAGAAGTTTGCCCACTGGGAGAAAGTGGGTAATGAGATGGGATTTGCCTATACGGCTAGTGGACCCCTGGTTCGATCCTCCTACAAAGCAGGTGAGACACACACACACATTTTCAAACTAGACTACTTACCATTGTTCAATAACTGAATATATGAATTCTGTAATTTTTACTATCACTTATTTTCTTAGGGGAGTTTTTCTTGAAGAATCTTCTGGAGAAGAAAAAGGAGGAGGCAGCAGTTGCAGAATAACAACCATGTTGTCTGTTTCCTTCATCTAACTACAAACTCCTCCACCTATAGCCATCCCTTCTCTCTCTCTACCTCCATCCCTCCATCTCTGTGCTTTCTTTACTCCTTTTTTTTCCGTCCTCACTCCATCCTGTCATTTCTTCTGGAGAATGAAAAAGGCTGCAGTTACAGAGTAATAGGAGACATCTTGTCTGTTCATCCTCCAACTGACACATCCTTTCACCAACTCACAAACTCTACCGCCTAGAGTTCATTCCCATTTGCCTTTTCTTTACCTCCTTCCCTCCATCTCTCAATCTCTGTCCCTTAATGGCTGTATATTTTCTCCTTCTTTCTCTATTTAATTGAACTACTTATATAATCAAACCAATGTCATGTGATTTGCAATATTCAGAACAATATAGATCATATCACACATCCATCTACAGTATGTACATCACTTTACAGAACAAAGCAGACAGGTGTCTTCATAATGCACTGAGTAGCAGAAATGCATTGATGTTCAGGGAGGTGCGGGAGACAGTGCGAGATCGACCTTGTGTAAGGGCGGCTAAGGAAACCTGTTAAAGAACGGGACCAGACTGTGATAGCTTTCTGAACTAAGCCTGGGGGTTTCACTAGGAGAGTGCTCCGGTCCACTGTTTGACCGGCTATGGCTGATAAAGCTGCCATTTCATGTGACAAATTCTGTGAGTCGATCATATTATTGGTCATGGTAGTGCAAAAGGAGACTCTTTCGACAATAATTGTATGTGAGACGTTAAACGTGAAAGGTGTCATTTTGATACCCTCATGGAATGCATTGAAAGAAATGTTGTTTATAACAGATGTAAGTAATAGAAAAATAAAATCAATTATCAATCTACATTCTCTGTTGAATGGTCCATTGTGTGTTCCATAAGTTGTAGATTATTAAGGAGGCTGGCTTCCACATAGAAGTGGCCTAGGTAAGCCAGAAGTTTAACATGGACACAGTTCACATCATTGGTCCATTTTATTCAGTTAATAATTGGTGGCACATGAATGACATCACCGTAATGTCAAACAGCCGCTGAGGATTCATATAAAAAAACATGCATGGATATAAAATCTTTTCAATACTCTTACAGTATGGAGCACATATTTGGAGACATCAAAGACCACACTGGAATCATATTAAATGTTATCAAACCAGATTGGTGACATAATTCCCAAGAATGATTGTATCAATATTGAGCTCTAAAGGGATTTTTAAAAGCAAATGACAAAACAATTTAAAAGAAGGAGCTGGACCCGGTTTGGTGTTTTTGAGTAGAAGGAATGTGCCGATTCCATTTAAGTGTTGGTGCCGGCAGTGTCCTTTTCCTTCAAAGAAACAAACTTAAGATACAGGAACTAAAGTTGTTTGGGTTATTGACCTTGACAACAAGGAGTCAGCTCTTTCGTGTCCCGGGTCAAGTTGCCATGGAAGCAAGCTCTTTATACATTCTATAAGGGAACCACTGCTTTCTAAAGAGTGTTCTAGAACCAGCACACAGAATCATGATAGTTCATTATATAAAAAAAATATTTCATTGTAAATGGTAAAAAATCTAGAGGGTTTGGAAAGACAGCTGGAGATGTTCTGGTTAAACAGGAGGACTGGGGCAGAGGATGAAAACAAGGAGAATAAACTGTGTGTGTGTGTGTGTGTGTGTGTGTGTGGTCTCATTCTTTGGCCTTCTTGGGAGCTGGTTCACTGAGACTCAGGGACCTGCCGGGGCGAGTGACCCCCGCCGACGGCGTGTAGGGGATACGCGAGGACGTCACCTTCTTGCCGATGGTCTCAATCTGCCAGAACACACACGCGCGCGCGCGCACACACACACACACACACACACACACACACACACACACACACACACACACACACACACACACACACAGTTTCTACGTCAGAACAAAATCGATCCTATTCATATGGAAATAATAGATAGCGTGTGTATGTGTGTGTATGTGTGTGTCCACATACCTGGAAGCCAATGTTCTGTAGTTCAGGATGGAGGTGGTCCAACACTCGCCGGCCGTCAAATATAAAAGCTGGCTTCAGCATCTTCCGGTAGATCTTCTCATAGTCCAGCTCCTATTGATACAAGGCCATTAAGAGAGGGGGGTCATGGAAAATGTAGTCTGATTTAAGATAGCTTCTTTTATTGTGACACATTAATTGACAACACATGTTCCTGTTTATGATATAATAATAACAATAATACTACATTTCTAAGCGCCTTTCTAGTAACTCAAAGACACTGTGCAGCGGGAACAATTACCTTGTATAATGATAATAATAATAATACATTTAATTTATAGGCATCCTTCTAGACACCCAAGGTCACCGTACATGGCATAGAATATTAAACAATGTATACAAGTATATACAACAAAGGCACAACATAGCATTTAACATAAGATAGACAAAAGGTATTGAGGTAGGGAACATCAATATATAAATAAATATATATATACAAACATACATACATATACGTATATATACATACACATATATATACATACATACATAAAATAAAAAGTCAAAGATAACAAGCTAGGGGTAGGCTAAGGAAAACAAGTGGGTTTTGAGGCGGGATTTAAAAATGTTGATGGAGTTACAGTTCTGAATCACAGGGGGAAGGGAATTCCAGAGTGTGGGAGCAGCAGCACTAAACGCTCTGTCCCCCATGGAACTGAGTCTGGTTTTGCAGGTGGTGAGGAGACCAGTCTCAGAGGAGCGGAGGGTACGAGAAGGCGTGTAGGGTTGGAGGAGGTCAGAGAGGTAGGAAGGGGCAAGTCTATGGAGAGATTTATAGGTGAGAAGTAAAATTTTAAAGGAAATGCGAGATTGGATGGGAAGCCAATGTAGATGAAGGAGGGGGGGAGTGAGATGTTGCCAGGGTTTAGAGCGAGTTAGAATCCTTGCAGCTGAGTTCTGAACATACTGGAGCCTTTCCAGGGCTTTATTTGATGCCCCGAATAGGACACCGTTGCAATAATCCAGGCGTGAGGTGACGAATGCGTGAATCAAAGTTTCAGCAACTGCATCAGTTATTAATGGTCTGAGTCTGGAGATGTTTCTCAGGTGGAAGAAGGCAGACTTGGTGACAGCTTTTATATGAGGTTCCATAGAGAGGGTG
>JAVQIZ010164145.1:0-10374 GCA_036023535.2 Galaxias brevipinnis
GTCGTGTTGTCCTTTATGTTCTTTGCTAAGCCTTTTACCTTTCAGTAAGTTTATTTACTTCTTCCTTCTAATTGTTCCAGTTTGTGCATTTAATCTGAATTATGTATCTCTCAACCTCAACTCCTTCCCTTCTGTCCCCTTTGCAGGTATATTTGGGGTGGCCTTCTGGTGCTGTTTGGCATCTTCTTGAACGTTTACAGTAAAAACAAAGACAAGATTAAGATCCCTTCACTCAAGGACATGAGGAGTTGGATTTTGACCGGAAAAAAAGTACGACTGCTATCGCAGAATGTGTAGTTTGGGATTTTAAAGAACTGCGGAAACTTGAGATGGACCTACAACATTGGGCTTTTAAAGGCAGTGCCACAAAGCTCCACAGAAACATTCCTAGTTGGACTATAATGGAGGTCCTTTAATACTCTGAAAGGGAAGCCGGCGGCCTTAGCTTACCAAATAGCACAGTTTTGCACTGTTACAGTGACATTGTCTCTAGCCTGTCTCTCTAGTGAGAGGTTAGATAATGGTTGGTGAAGAATCATGAGTTTTAATCTATCATTTATATTATGAATGTGTACAAATGGGTTTGTGGGGCCATTCAGAACATGGCATATTGTCTCCTGCATGTGCCATTAAAATGAAATGAGTTTATTGACATGAAAAATGTTTATTCAATCACTGTCTGGTTTGTGGCTTTTTTGGGTATTTGTTTTTTTACCCAATCTTGATATAAAACTAACGTGTGTGTTGTGACATTCAGGCTCTGAGGTGTATCGACAGTATCACCTGCCATATTTTCCTAATTTTATTTTATTTTTTTTAACTTTATCTTTTTACATTAAAAACAAACAGGGCCGTTTGTCCCAACATATTCTGATATGTTTGTTTCTTTGTAGTGTTGCGGTAGATGTAGCTGGCTTGCCAGCCCGTTCTCCTCATATCCACTGGCTTCAGAGAGGGAAGTTGAAATGCAGCCAATCTCCTCAGATGTTTACCCATCAGATAGCCTCGGGTGTGTTTGATTAGTAATCCTGGAATAAGATAGCACTCATAAGAAAACAAACACTGTTAACGGAGCCTTGGCTTTAGAGCTCATTTGAGACGGCAAAGTGTGTCGGCGTGTGCGTCAACAGGGCAACGTTGTTGTTATTGATATTAATGGTATTCTCTGTCTTTAAGAAATGGGCTAAGGATATCAATTTCATCGTGTGTTTTGGGTTGATTCACCAATAGGCCTCTGTGTTTAAAAATCGGCTTTAGGAATCATTTATTTTTACAGGTTTAATATTTTGTGTGTGAGTCCGAAAGAGAAAGCGTAAGAAGACCATATTTTTGCTTTGGCCACAGAAAAAGTTGGGTCATGAAGACCTTTGATTACTACATTACTGTACATCTATGAATTATTGGGAAAAAATTTCATTGTATCCCATGTCCCTACAGTAGCATTGCATCAGGGGACATTTAACATCGTATTACATGACAGAAAGACGAACAAAGGTTGGCAGGATTGTTAAAGTCTTTAGTTTTGTCCTTCATGTTGTGTCTCCCTGACTTAGGCACTAATCCTCTCCATGGCTTGGTGTGAAATTACAATATTTGCCAACTCTGTACTAGTGTAAATGGAAGCCCAGATATTACAAACTGACATCCAGGCGGGAAACCCAACAAAAGCCAATTAGTAATTTCGTATTTCATAAAAGCTGGCAGCTTCTCAACGTTGACAAAGGAGCAGAGCCGTGTCTCCAGGGCCCTGTGGCTTCAAGCTACAGAAGAGCACACAGGAGTGCTCGTTTCTGTTCCGTAGAAATGGCAAATTAACAATGTGTGACACACCACCTAACCTATTCAAAAACGCTATCATTGGCTGCAGAAAATTCATATTCGTTTTACAATGATATTAATCCAGCATAGTATAGCAATATTTACTCTATTACCGTTATGTCTTATATTGTGTGTGCCGTGGATGTGGAACTCCAGAAGTTCAATAGTGGGCAGTTTGACTCACATACTGTACTCATTAGTACATAAATGGTCCAGGTTGAGGATTAGAGGTTGTTACAAAAATAAACTTAGCACCGTCACCCCAGCCTCAACAACTATAAAGCTCTGAGAAGCAGAATGCATGGTTGCGCGTTGCAATGGGAACAGTAGTTCTTCTTCCAACCCCCTGAAAGGTCATTATGGGATAGTAAACCCCAGTTGACCCAAAGCAAAGTACGTCATTTGTCTTTTAGCACCGAGAGAACACGCTCCAACAAAGGAAGCTGACCCCAGTTAGAATTGCTGACATTATATTACATTTTTCAGCACAAAACAAATTCTGTCATTTTTTATAAACTTATGGTAGGACAAATAGAGGACGAAACTTTTTAGTTGACTGAAAAGATTAAATCAACACGATATTTAAGGATATATACACATAACAGGTAATAGTTTGTAAAGACAATTCTTTTCTTCTTTATATTTTCCACAGAGCAGTAGCAGGGCAGGGTCCTCTGTCTTTCTTATTACCCCCATCCCTTCCTCTTACCTCTCTTATTAATGTCACCCTTTTACTTGAGTTCAGTGACCCCTGCTCTATCTCACTGTCCTCTCCTACTAAATAATGGGAGGTGTCTGGAGCTCATCACAACACCAAATAGGCTGCTATATAATATGGTCCACTTCAAATGGCCACAGCAGGGAGGTCTGGCAGCCCATTCATTATGGGTGCAGGTTCAGTTGGAGTTGGCTCCCCTGTCCTTGGGCCCGGCTGAATATCTGAGGTTGGGGGGGATAGAGCGAGGAATGATATGGGTTCAGTAGCCAGGACTCGTGGTCAAGTAAGGGAAATCAAAGTGGGTCACAAGCTATTCTCGCGTTGTTCAAGTTTATTTGTCAATGTCTAATAAGGACAAGCAGGCATTTGGTGTGTGACTAATGTCAAAGGGCGATCAGGTGAGTAAAAAATAAATACTTTAAAAACTCTCCCTCTAACACAAACGTAGTTATGACAAGATCTCACTATACATTGACTAGTGACCAGCAGTCACTTGAACTCAAAGTTATTATTTGGTGTCAACCTTAATAGTAGTTTAGGATGTGTTCCACAGTGTATTGTGTACTAACCCTTTTTAGTGTGGTAAATGCTACCTATTAAGTGATAAAAGGCTTTCTTTTATAAATGGTCCAAGAGGTTTTGCAGTTACTTAATTAAAACATAGCTTGATCGAGACGTCAAACTAATTGGGCACAGTTTGTCCCTGTGAAACTGCCTTTAAAAAAATGCTCCAATAAATTCAAAAGAGCCCAATATGTGTTCCTTCTACAATGTTATGCATCCTTCAACCTGCAGTAGACCCTAGTAGCCTACCTGTGAGAACTATACTCCTCACAACATCTGCAAATAATGAGACCCAACCCCTAACCCAGCATTCGGATGTTTTGTAAAATTCCTCTGATACTCCTCTCAGGATGATCGCCGTTACAATTTGCAATGTGATTATTTGCTGGTTGAAAGGCTTGTGGATGTGCATGGTAATTATTATCACGATAAGTGCGTCTGTGTGGAAGAGAGAGTGAGAAAGCGGTGAGTGTGTGTGCTACATGGAGTCACATGATGCATCCACAGCACAGCTTTGCAGTGTCAGCAACCGACAACAACAAGGCACCAATAAGGTTCACACACTTCATTCCTGTCAGGACTTAACAGCTGGAGCGGGCCAAATATTCTGCAGTCACTCATGAAGAGAAATTCTTAATAATAAATATCAAGCCAATAATGAATGTGCTGCCGGCTGAAGTTGTCTTGGGGGCATAATATCTAATTTCCTCCCAATGTTTCATATCCATACTCCTGCATGTCGCTACAGTCCATCATTACACCCTGATGCAGGTTTCTATCACTTTTTCTTTCTTTTTTTTTCAAATCAATATATAAGTCAGTGCCTGGACCTGTTCTAGATGAAATCCAATAAATTATGAGAGGTGGACAAATGCAGAATGTTAACCAAAGGGCCACAAGAAGACAGCCCCTCGGCTGACTAGCCTACTTTATTCATAACATTACATTACGCAGTATATTTAACAGAAAGATAGAAGACCCACCTTTCTTTTTTTCCTCAGGTTTCTAACAATGGCTGCCCCCTATTATAGAGATTCAACAACTGTTTTCTTCACCACCGGTCACCTTCGTCTGTTTTCTAACCTACTCTAAAGTTCAATGAAATGGAAGAACAGAGGTAAAGGAAGCAGGTGAAATGAAGCATGGAAAGCAGGGATAGGTCTGCTGCTTTGGGGGAGCACAGCTGCCATGTTGAATCCCCCCAGACCTGTGTAGGAGCAGGAGGCCAGTCAACCCGGGCACAGACCTCTCACTGGAAGGGGGGAGGTACGGGGACCTGATACCTGAGCGAGGCTGTACGAGCTATCAGCAGGGAATATGCTGCCATCAAGCCACATAACGTCAAAAGCTTCCTTGGCGTCGACACTCCATGACACACATATGTGCTTGGCCAGGCAAGACGACACACAACCCTGCAGCAGTGGGCTTTGAGGGACATTTCCACAGACAATGTGCAGGAGGGGGTAACTGCAGCCAAAAGCTGGGGAGTAGGAGAAGAGACAACAGCATAAAGGCACAAGGAAATAGTGGTAAATTAACACAATATGAAGGGTTGGCCCTCTCCTCGGCATTAGAGATTTGTCTTCACAAACAAATTCAAACAAGCCTAAACTCAAACAAGGCCTGCATCTCACCGTAATCAATTGCAGTCACACTGCATGATAGTACCGCTTTTTATACATTACAGAGCTTTGGGTAATTGTACCATTGACAGTAGACGAGGAGAACTAATTCTTGTGTTGTAAAATGTGTACTTTAATTAATGATGACAAAAGTAATGTGTGATCAGCCATTGTAATAACCCAAAAGCTTTTCCTTGTCATGGTTTTCTATAAAATCCTTTCAACGCAACACTGGGAAGGAACTCGTTTAAAAAAATTTTTGAAAAAAAGCCAAGCAGAAGGCAGTTATTCTAATATGGAAAATATAACAAATAATCCAGTTGTCTGCAGCGGCAAACACAAAGCAATTTAACGCATCAGTGGCAGTTGCCTATTAATTTTCTGTAGAAAGAGATGGGGAGCCTAGGAGCACTGATTTGAGGGACAACAGAGCCACATTATGTATCACTTCAGCAGAAAACATGCCACACACAAACACACACAGACTATTTTTTAAATTACTAGGCTGTTCCACAATGTCAATGGTTGCATGGGAATGAGGTATATAATAGTGAATTAATAAAAGTGAACAGAAATAGAGGCCCATATGTGCCTGTCCTTGGGGTGTAACGTCAATAATAGGCCCCCCAGGCAGTTTCCTCTGTCTTTTCTTTGCATTCATTTGGAATCCCTCAAATGCAGTAATTAGGTACACACCATATGACCCATCCCCGCACCTTCAAAAAGACATCATATAACACAAAAAGTCACATGTAGTATTTTTGTATTGATCCCAGAATGCACAGGACCTTTCCAAGTTGCGTAGGAATAGGGATGATGAGGAAGTGAGGATTCCTTAGAAGTAGAATGTTGCCGCCAGCTGTTTCCTTTAGCGACTGGTTTGGGAACCCACACCATAAAGCTTGGCTACTCTGAAACACTACCTCTAGCATACACTGTATGTTTTATTTTTCTGTCATATACAGTACTGTGCAAAGGTTTTAAGCAGGTGTGAAGTCTTTAAAGTTTGAAAAAAAAGATATATAAAAATATAAACTTTTTTTTTTTTTTGTCAATTCATAAAACTCAAAGTGAGGGAAAAGCAAATCAGTATCAAATCAACATTTGGTGTCACTACCCTTCGCCTTCAAAACAGCAACCCCTGCGTAAAACTTGTGTACAGTACTGTATGTTTTATGGCCCAAAAACGTCTTGTTGTTGAAGTGACTTTTATCAATTAGAGCATAGTGACATAATAACATGCGTTGTGTATTTCTGTATTGTATCCTGTTTTGATACTGACAGTTGCATCTTGTTGATTTCAACTCAAAATGGGGTTTGAGATCCACTACCCAGGAAATATCCCATGTTTGGCCCACAGACTGTGATTTTGTCTGTCAAACCGCTAATTTGTCTTGTCCCGACAGAGTGAGTGTGGCTCGTTTGATGCATGGACTTCATTATCACTAGAGCCATCGTTACTTCATGCCCATGATCGTCTCGAGGACATTTCAGACTGGCTGTTCAGAAGGGTGCATGGTGCATTCATTCCATCCTCTCCTAGAAATAATAATCTGCCCTATAGACATAATGTCTGTGTTTTCCTGCAATTAATTAATGGATCCCCAGCTAGTTAGCGGTAGTACTTGCTTCACGAACGTGACTGAGGGAGGGCAAAGGGTTCGAGCAAGGCTCGCCTCTGTAGCTGCAGGCTTTTAGTTGCGAGTCACTGGATTTGGAACTATTTTTAACAAAATCCTTTTATGGATAGATAAATCTGATTTTATGCAAGAAAAGTCTCCTGGGTTACAATTAACTGGAGGTCACGCTACAGATCTATCACAAAGAGAAAGAGGAAAAGAGAGGAAAAAAAAGAATCCTTTAATTAATACAGTCTAATTTAACATTTGTGAAATGCATTCACTGTGCCATATTGTTGATGAGACACATTTGCCTAATTGTTGTGAATTACCACCATTTTGTTGTGTGGTTACATCATGGCTTTTATTGAACTGAAGTACCCAAAATGTATGTTTAAAAAAAAAACGAATGTAATTAAATTCAATGTTTGTAATTTCTCATAGGACTTGTAAAAAAAAACACATTCATATATAGTTTAGAGAGCGGACAGATTTCTATAGCTACAATGATTTGATCCCTAGCATAAAAGAAGACACTTTATGTCAGGACACTCAATTTAATCATGGTCTATAAGACCATGTGACAAAAAAAAGAGCTTCAAACCCAGAAACACAATGGAGTGCTTGGTCTAAATGCACTGTGTTATATGCACACTTCTATTTATCTGGTGCATATATTTCCCAGCCTAGTCTCATTGTTATACTACCCACAGGGCAACGATAATGTGAAGTTGATCTCAGGTTTAAGTCGCTCCCATTTCCCCTCCCATTATAGCATTTCTCTCAATTCAATTCCCAGTGTGCACAGTACATACCATATTACCGTCGTTTCCAGGCACAACAGAATGATTCAGTTCAGTAGAGCATGGAAATATGCTCATACATATCCTGGAACATTCACTTGTGGTGGAGCGCAGGTCTATTCTGATGTTGGGAACCAGATAGCTGAGCTAAGGCTGGGTCAGCATGGGGAGAGGTACCTGAACACAGACAGGACGGGGTTTCACTGAGCAGGTTGAAGGGTGTGAGCAACTGATTTGACCCACAAACGTGTTGCGTGTGGGTGTGGGGCTGGTATATATTTTATGTGTCTCCCTAATCCCTGCCTCATTCCCCCACCCCTCTGCCCCCCTTCCTCCTCTTTTGCCATGGCCTTCCTTAATCAGCCCTTTAGGAAGTGTATGCATCTTTGTGCTCTAAGTAGCATGCCTCCAGTAGTCCAGGGAACAGTAAGCAGGACCTGACAGTTAACACTTATTTGAGGTCACTCACTCTCTTTTTTTCTCTTTCTCTCTCTTTCTATCTCTCCCTTTCTCCATAATCATGTGTATCTGCCTGGGCCTGGCAATTACTTAATATGATATATTAACATATTTCTGCCAGGAACGACAGGAGGAGGGCGCTGGTAGGAGACAAATTATCCAAATTAATTTCTAATTTAAAATCCTATGCCTTTTATTGTAAGCTTTGGGCGTCCCTCGATCACATAGAATGAGGGAGGGGAGAAAAGTCTAAGTTGTTGGGGGGGATGCTTTAATGGTCGAGCCTGGTTTCTGCCCACAGACCAAATTAATAAACAAGAGGATAAAGACACTGGAAGGATTTAACTGTGCGTGGCCATGAACCGAGTCAGCTTTAATTCGGACGCGTTAGTAAAGAAGACTTGAGGTTAGAGGGCAGGGTTACTTCTTCTCCACTTCTGCTAATTAGTGGTGCTAGATTCAGATTGTGGATCGGAGGCTTGCTAAAAGGCAGGAAGAGCCATCAGCTCTGTCTATAGGTCAATCTTTGGGGGATGTCACCAATATGCATACAGTGTACCCCTGGGTGCTCATGGGAAATGTAGGCTTGTGAGCATGTCTGCCTGGGGATGATATAATGGTTCAAAATATATAATAATTAGGGTTTTAAGTTCCCTTCTAAGTATTCTGACATGCTTTAGATGACCATACTCTTTACAAGGGTTCGTTTACGTTGTCCTTCCAAAACAGTAGCTAATTAGGTTGTTAATCATACTTTGGAAAAACATTATATAGATAAATGGGTTTAAATGATAAGTGGATTTAGTGTGACGTTATCGAAGTTTAATGCACACGCAGACAAAAAGACACATTTACATACACGCAGCTCACATCCTCCATTTGTCACAAACATCAAGCCAGTTCACAACAGTCCTCATAGACATATGGATTTAATTTTGGCTTTAACACTTTAACACTTTTGTGCCAGTTTTTCAATAGTTTCTGCAGAAAGGCTTTTTCTTGGTAGGCCTGCACATTGGCTCTGGGAGAAATATGGCTCTGTAATTAAGAATGGAGGGAGGATGTTCGTTAGATGTGCCGTCCTCATTAGTGAGACCGTACCCGGAGGTGTTGAGCACGGACACCTAATGAGATGCATATTGTAACGGGGGGACGAACACTGCCTGAGCTTTTTGCACAAATTGGGGTGTGTGCATCAAATGGTAAGGCTGAATATGTGCACAGCACTGTGAAGTGGAAGAATGCTTATAGTCTGGTATTCTCTAAGCCACAAGATGCTTTTTGTTTCTTTATTGTATTTTCTTCTCAAACGGTGTGTGCGCCATCCAAGATAATTGGTGTAATTCCTCACTGCAGCAATCCGTGCTCCCTCTGCATGCTCACATGTTGAGAGCTGCAAAGGTTGCAAACGAACGTGCGCTGGAGTGGCATGTGTCGATAGACACTGTAGTTAATAACACAACCAATAAAAGCTTTTCATTTCATCACGTTTCATTCTATTGACCCTCACTGCGAGTGTCAAAGTCAATGTACCTACCGTACTCCAGATGGGCTGGCTAAGCAGCCTGGCTGCCAGAAACAGTAGGTAGAACCACCCGTTGGCCAAAGATGACTGCGGCTGCAATGGCTCCCAGCATGCCGCTCCCCGCAAGTACAGGTAATCTCAGTTAATCATCTGTAGGGTTGCAGGGAAACTAAATAGGTAACTGTGGTGAGCGGAGGAAAAAAAGTGAGGGATTTGGGGGAATAAAAAAAAAAGAGAGGAGGGAAAATTCTGGAAGGCAGATATGAAGACAAAGCATGTGGAGACAATTGCAGGCCCCAGTGTGCTGTAAAAGTGTACGCTGTATAATGAATAACATATATACGTTTATATATTAGAATGTATATATATTTATATATATATATATATATACACAGAGAATATATGCCGCTCTTTAATGGATTATCAATCCATTAAAATTATTTAAGCTGCTCCAAAAGTATTTTCTTTCAAAAGTGAACTGCCTATAACCTTGTGCAATAATGCATTCCTAATCACGTGTGCCAATAATATTCAAGTATGTCTGAGCAAGCTGTAATGTACATTACACACCTGAAACGAATTGACATTGTGGTGCCCATTTACAGAACACCAGCTTATGAAGAAGCAAATGGAATGATTGTGCGACTGCAGGGAAATTTTAATAACTGGAAGATTGAATTACCATACTGTATATGACTCATTGTTTATGGTGTTAAGTTAAGCCTGTCCTAGCCAAATGTAAAAAACAAAATGAAGAAGTGAAAGAGTAAGGCATAGATACAAAGGCTAGCAGAAGAGTTGGAAGGAAAAATAGTGTTGAGAAAGAAAGATGAGGCTAAATTGAGAAAAAAAAGAAAGGCAGGGGAGAATAGATAGATAGAGAAAGAGGGACATAGGGGAGGGTGGTGCGCTGAACCAGTGACAGGGGTAATATCATATTCATCACAGGCAGGCCTCATATCTCAGGCTGGATGGGAGACAGAGTTTTCCCCCTGAGGCCACAGGGGCCAGTCAGCCTCAGCCTGTCACAGCCAGCCACACAGGTATATTGTGAAATGATTTAATGCGATAATAACCTCCACTTTGCCGGATAGATGATGTTTCCTGGTGGTGGCTGATGGTTAATGAATGATACATTAGTAAACACTACTAAAAACGTTATTAGAGATCGGACCGAGAGGGGGGAGACGGGGGGGGGGGGGGAAACATGGGACCCAAAATCTTTAATCGGCACCCTACATACTAC